>CAAKHF010006534.1:0-15742 GCA_901007745.1 Hippocampus kuda | reverse complement strand
GGGGGGGGGGGGGGGGGGGTGGGGGGTGTTCTCGACACAACTCGGCATGTTTGGATGAAATGTGAAGTCGTTAATAGAATGTTCTTGATGTCGCTTCACATTTCTATTCAGTGAGCGTGTTTCTTCTGAGTCGTAAATACTGTTTATTTATGTTCTTCAAACTCCCAAGAAATGCTTCAGCTGCATTCATCTTTGTCATCAAGAAATAGAGATATGAAGCTGTAATATTTTTTTCAGGAATTGTTTCTCTTTGTCCTGAAGCGATCTAACGCAAGGTGACTGAGGGAGCTGAGCGGAAACGTCCAGCAGGTATAGCGTTTGATTCTGTACTCTATTAGCCACAGTTGTCGATCTTTCAATTTTGGAACAAAACTGTTCTCCATCAAGTATTTCAGTAAAGCCTCAGAACTCATGTTTGATGGTCAAACTGGTTGAGCGCCAATTCATAACCCCAAACAAAACGTCATAGACAAAACTAATCGTTGTCCCTCAAGTCAAGGTACTCAATAATTTGGTTTTGCGTGTAAATGGTATTCAATTGTGCCAAGGTTACTTCAAGAGTAACTTGCAGAGAAAATAAGAAAGTTATGATGGTGGAAATTGGACCTTCACACACATTTCTACATATATGTGCTGAAAGTTATCTGACCTTATTTCCTAATTAGCCCATTCAAGACCTTTCAGGCAAACGTCTCACAATCGGGCATAACGACAAAAGGAAACCGAAAACTTCCTGAGTGGACTGAAATGAAGACTAATCCTAATTGCCTTTGTGACATCACCGTCGATCCCCCGAGCCGACTGCTCATACACGCTTCCGACCCATTTGACACCAAACATCCCTTTGTGTCAGGGTTGATGTCAAGCTCTAAGAATGCTTTGAAAATTTGGTGGCCTTGGCTGCGTCGTATATGCACTAAATTCACAAACACATTTGAAACCATTACGGTGGTCCTTCAATCGCTGCCAATGGCCATAATGTGGGCAAATTTTCCTCCCGTTAACCCTCCCGTCCAAGACATTCTGGTACACCGTTTGCAATTAGATCTCCTGCTGGGGGCTTAATATGAAGCCCTAATTGAAACGGTGTGTTGTGTGTCTGTGGTTAGATATCCGGCGTTGAGTATGCTTTGTTGTGGGAGGCTGTTCTTGGGAGATCCTTGGCTTCCAGCAACAAAAGAATTGTTGATCAATTATGCCGCGACATGCGAGATCACACACATGCCTGCAAATAGGTCTCCATCGCAACGAGCGCATCAAAAGCGACTGCTTTGCGTTATAAGTCGTAAGGACGTACTGGACAGCAAACGCCTTTAGATCACCAAGAAAACTTTTTATCAGGGTTTTAACAAGGCACGGCAACAACTAAAGGTTTTATTAGCGAAATAAAACTTCGACAGCTTTGGAAAATACACTCATTTGTTTTGCTTGAGGGCATTTAGAGAAGGAAGAATCTGAAAGATTGCAGCTACTTGGATATGGTTACGATCCTCAAGTCACTGGACTTAATTTGGCGGAAACATCACTCAGTTTTTCTTCTGAGCCAGCGCCTTATTTTATTTGTAATACTCATTAGTTGGAGGTGAATGAGTCATTTGCTGTTTATTTTCTTTTCGATGCGCTTAGCGATTGTTCTCCCTAACTGGGGATCAGAACTTTTTACAGTTCTTTTGTCCGCCATATTCATATTTTATTTACAAATTTGCTGTGGACGTCATGTGAGACACGCTGAAAGTGCGCTCCATCCTGAAGACCATTTCTGGGGAGAGATTAGCGAACTGTGTCATGGAGCAGGCTATCACTATGGCTTTCTATGCGATTTGCCTGCCAGGATAGAAACCAAATCTATTAAAGAATCTTGGGGTCTTGTTCACGAACGAGGGCAGGAGGGAGCGAGAGATCGACAGGCGGATCGGTGCAGCGTCTGCTGTGATGCGGATTTTGTATCGGTCTGTCGTGGTGAAGAAGCAGATGAGCCAAAAGGCGAGGCTCTCAATTCACTGATAGATCTACGTTCTAAACCTCACCTATGGTCACGAGCTATGGGTCGTGACCGAAAAAACGAGATCCCGGATACAGGCATCCGAAGTTAGTTTTCTCCACAGGGTGTCTGGGCTCTCTCTTTGAGATAAGGTGAGAAGCTTGGTCATCCGGGAGGGGCTCAGAATCGAGCCACTTCTCCTCCATGTCGAGAGGAGCCAGATGAGGTGACTCGGGCATCTGATTAGGATGCCTCCTGGACGCCTCCCTGGTGAGGTGTTCCAGGCATGTCCAACCGGCAGGAGGCCTTAGGGACGTCCCAGGACACGCTGGAGAGACTATGTCTACCAGCTGGGCTGAGAACGCCTCGGGATTCCCCCGGAACAGCTGGAAGAAGTGGCTGGGGAGAGGGAAATCTGGGCTTCCCTGCTAAAGCTACTGCCCCCGCGACCCGACCCCGGATAAGCGGTAGAAAATGGGTGGATGGATAGATAGAAACCATTTCTGGCTCTGTGGTACCCTGGTCAGTGTACAGTAGTTGGGTTCAAATCGCAGAGTCGATGGTCCTGCTCCTCACACTTTAATTAATGACAAATGTGGATTTATGGTCTGCTGTGAGATGATCTGTACAGGTCTCATTTGGAAGACTGCCATCAACACCGGATATGGGGGAGGCTCTAAAATGACTGCAAGTGTGCTGGTGAGCACGACGATGTGTTTTCTGGAGGGAGGGGGTAGAGAGCGAGCAGGCGAGCTGTCATTGCTATTGTCTACGTATGGCTCTATCACGTTGAATGACTGAAACCCAATGCATGCACATTTGAATCCAAGCCGAAGGTACCTCTCTGCGGGCTTCAACGACAAATGGTGTCAGAAGTGAGCTGGTCATCTGTGACACGCTCATTTGGAAGCACCCTTGGGACAAGTAACTCCTGTGCCGTAATCCCTGGAGATAATTGAGCCACATGGAGAACTGAAATCTAATACATCGGGAGTCTATTCCAGGTTGAACGTACCTCTCGTTTGCTGTGTGACAAATGGCGTCAGAAGTAGATGATCAGGTTGGAGGCCATCTGTGGCTTGCTTAGTTGGAAGGTAAACCCTTGTTCACCGGACCTCATAGATGCTTGAAGCACTCAGACGACTGAACCCTATCAGACATTGGTTCAATTTCAGGTTGAGCGGAATACTCCTCAAAGTTCTGTAACCAAATGGCAAAGAGGACAACCATGTTTATAACATTTTCTCGAAACATGTGGTCAGATCAAAGTTAAGAATTCTTAAGTTGTCCAAAGACAACTTAAATGCTGTGTATGTATATATGTATCCACATACGCATACCGGCAGCACGTTCATTCACAATCCAGGAGAGGCATGAACCGTTAGACTTTATCTCCGGCCAAATGGTTCTAATGAACATTACGTGAGAAGGGGAAAACACCCCCGCAGCCATTACATTCCTATTTGTACTCTGTCGCTAGCTTCATACATCACCTAACCATGACTGACTTTTCCCTGGATGGAAAAACTTGTGGAGGAAGTGAGCAACTCTGGTGGCTTGGCAGTAACGTGACGATTTCAGTCCGGTCACGTCCTCACCCGTAACAGTTTGAAAAGGTCCTAATGTCTCTTCCAGATGCATAGCTTGACCATAGGATAAGGGTCAGAGGGGAGAGAGGGTCGTCATTGATCATTTTAAGACCTGAAGTGACTGCAAGTGTCAGGGGGAGCATCTCATTATGTGTGATGCAAAACCTCACTTGCTCGACTGCCATGACAGAAAAAAAAAAGACAGAAAATACTTCGAAGTCATTTTGATGAAAATACTGTAGACACAAAAAAAAAATAGCGTGTGAAATGTACTCAATTTTTTTTCATCAAGTGGCTGCACAAAGTAAAATCATTTGGATCCAGATACATTTTTTAGTACATGTATTATCTAAAGAAATTAGCCGAATCCAGATGATTTGTGCCATTTGTGTGCCGTTCATCCATCTCTACTGATGATTGTAATGGTCTTTGAAAAACCAGCCGTCTGTTGTCAGATTCACTTTTTTTTTTAAAGCAACATTGGAGTGCTGCTTTTCCTTGCCCATGGGTAAGGAACATTCAAGTCTTATTTCTTTTAGCATAATATCAAAAGTGCCCCTTTACCAGACATCGTTTTAATACATCCTTGACATCCATCAGCACAAATCTCGAATTCCATTCCATACCTCTGTGTCAGTCAGTTCTGTGGAAGTATTCCCTGCAGCTTATAAAAAAAAAAAAAAAACAGCATACCTCATGTCAAACCCAAATTATTCTTTTTGACTCAATTAAGTGAAGTCGTATTAAATGAAGCGGAAAAGTTTTCCTTTCTGAGCGGGATACTGGAAAAGCATTTGACCTTCGAGCGGCGGCGCGTACGGCGTGTTTGTTCAGACCTTTCTTATCATCTGGCCAAGATGGAAAATCATATTAAAAAAAATAGAAGCATTTCTGAGGTGCACGGTCATCTTGTGGCCCGTCCCCTCCGATACTTATCAGAGGGTGGAAGCATGTTTTCAGTTAGTTCGACCTCGGAAGAGGGTGGGAGCACATGAGCAGTAGGGAAGTGGTGGTGGTGTTGGGTTCAGAGTTTCCCGCGTAGGTGTGGAGAGAAGTAACAAGATCAAATAAATACTGCAAGGGAATAACAATCATGTTCATTTTGCTGTGAAAATATAGGAAGGGGATAGGCATCTCTTCACAGTTTGAGAGATGTTATCCTTCGTTTTTTTTTCCGCCCTCTCCCAATTCCTAATTGCCTGCGGGGATATGTCAATTCCGAAATTGCATTGCGTTAGCGTTGCATGAAAGTAGCAAGGCAAGATACGAATCAAGACAGATTTCAACATATGTCATGTGAAACATAAATAGAAAATCAAATCTCATAATTAGGAGGTCCACCAAGTCGAGCTGAGGGGGGGCTTGGGGAATCCAGGGTCAGCCGGTAGCTGTTTTGCTTTCCGCGTACGCCGCCGACAGGAGCGCCCACTGAAAGAAGGTCTTGTCAGCGCACGAATGCCTCCTGCCTCTTGGGGGAGACACAAGCGTAACTTCAACAGATCCTCGTTCCTCCCGCTGTATGAGAGCTGCCACTTTTTTTTCACACATTTTATTTTAAGAGTTGGAACAGAAACAAGTAGGCATTGAACTATACATATAAAAGTAGAGAAAACATACGCAACACAGGAGCAGTAATGAGGTCCAATATATAGTAAGAGACGTATGAACTAATCTGATTTAATGAAGGCAACAAAGCTTAATTTTGCTATAAATGTAACACTGTGTTTATTTTTGGTTCGTAGTCGGTGGTGTATTTTGTTCACGTCAATTGTTCTCCAATCACAATCTTAGTCACGGCATCAACAACAAGAATTAACATTCAGTTAAAAGAATATACCTCTGTGACAATATCTATCAAAATTTGGCATTATAAAGTTATTTTGAGATATTATGACCTTATAATGTGTATTTTTGCAAGTCATTGTAATGTTGTGGATGGTCGATATACAAGTACATAGAACCAAACGTTAGTAATAGTCAGAATTAGAAAGTCAAAGAAATTACCCTGGCTGGGCTCCACGCTTTAATACTTTGATCAAGATAAAAACAAAAAAACACAACTGCTGCCATAAATAATTATCTTTGTTGTCTTTTTAAGTGATAATTAGAGTATATTATGAAAAGGTATACTCCATAGATCAAATAATTTTGCAGTGTTTTCAAGAAATAGAATCCATGTACAGTTCCCAGGACTCCACCTCTTCCTACAACCAGAAAAAATATTGCTCAATAAATCCCTCTGAGAGTGTCAATCAAAGCGGAGTGTTATTGTCTTTGACAAGCCAAGTTTTTGTCATTGCTTTTGTTTTGTTTTGGATTGAATCTTAATATAAATTAATTCAATCATAGATTGGAGAGAGGGCTGAAACTAAAGAGCTAGCAAAAAAATTAGTTTGCAGAATTTTAACTACTTTGTGTTCACATTCCTGCTTGACTGGACATTGTTATTATTTTATTTTTAAAGCAATTGTGGACCTAGAATTTAGCAACATAAAAAAAAAAAAGTAGTACAGAGAGCAGCAAACTCTTTGTGTTGCGCCAAAACAAGATAATCGAAGATTAGCATCCCATTCTTTATGGGCAACCATTAGTGCTTCCAAAAAATAAAAAAAAAGACGACTTAAGCGATCCACATCAGTTTGATGCGAATTCTGCTTCCCTCCACATTTCCTGCGCCCTCTCAGATAGATTGGGATGTCAGAACGAGGCGCGATGCCTAACTCAATCGGGCGTCTGTGGGAGAGGTCAGTGCCACGGGCTGCCATCATGCCACCTCAAATGACAATAGATGACGCTAATAGCAGATGCAACCATAAAAACTGATCAGATTAGGGGCCCAATGAAGCCGTGACATATTACTGCTGGCTAAACACCAAGTTGCTGATTGTCAGGAGTTTTACTGCTCCTTTATAGCTCTATCTCGGGTTATGATTCAGCAAGTCCTATCTGGCCTTTGGTGCACTTTGCTGTTTAATTCTTCCTTTCTGAAAGGGGGAAGCTTCTTTCCTCTTCCGTCTCTGTTGTTTTCGGTTTGCAAGCTGCCGTGCCCTCAAAAATGCCCATGTGCATTTGTTAAAGGGTCTCTCTCGTCTTTCTCAATTTGTCGGCAGCCGCTAAGCAGCTCCAGCTCAGCCCTCGGCTGCCTTCCCGTTTTTATCGTGCGGGTTGTAATCAAAGCCGGGTCTGAAACGGTCACGCGCGTCTCTCACGACCTTTTAATATGGTTCCTGTTGAGCATTGCTGGCTTGAGGAAAGGTAAACGTATTCCGCTAGGAGTGAGTCAAACGTTGCGCCCGCAGGGACGTTTATTTACAAAGTTTTTCGTCAAAAGTAACTCTTGACAAACTGTGATTGCTGCTTTCATAAGCATTTGTCTCAAAGCTTCGCTATGGGAAAACTGAATTGAACGTTCAACATATTGTCAGTTGTGTTGAAATGATTCAGCATTTCTTGGAGCAATTCAAGCAAATGGACTGCATTACAACCGTGCCGAGCGGCTTTTTGATTTGGTCTCAGCTCTAAAAATATGTTGCCGAATGAGTGAGTTTCTATTCAGCAAAATTATTTCATACTGTAGCTTCTTGAGTTCCATTAATGTGACAGTCACGTTCCACCTGTCTTCGGTTTCAGGGAGTTCCAGATGCCTTATCAGTTTCTCATTCTGTGAAGGTGAATTTTTCAGATGTTCACACGCCTCGGAAAGGCCACTGGGGTCAGCTTGTCTCCTGTTAGCAGACTGAGAGGCCTTAGTGGAGGCACAGGAACAGATTTGTATTTCGCCTTCTGGAGAACACACACACACACACACACACACACACACACACACACACACACACACACACACACACACACACACACACACACTCCCAAAGGAGTAGGAGCGTGAGTTTGAGTGCACGCATGCTTGGTGGGAGCGTCTGTTTTATTGTATGCGTTGGTCAAAAAGGAGGGAGACACTAAAAAGGTCTTTGGAAGGGCCGTGTACTTTCTCATCACAATCTGATGTTTCTCTTTAAATTGGCTACATTTAATTTGGCCCCCACCGTATTTCGTGCTAAAGCATAATGGGATGAAGCTGACTCGAGCTTGCGTGATTATAGCGAGAACAGTAAAAGTAGTTCTCGCATTTACTGTGAACATCATTTCCAACAGACAGGTCATTTGCAGCTTTTATATTCAGTTCACAGGAGCCCAGAGGGCTCATTTGGACGCTCTTTTGAAATTCTTCTGCATTGCATTCAAATGAAATGAGCGTAGCATAAAATGCAGCGACGGTGTTGGGCGTTTAATGCAAGACGCGCTCCTTTTTCTTTAATATTCTCCTCCGTAAGACATCCTTGTAAATGTCTCGTCTTTGCAATCCCGCTGAAATGGTGAAATTCAGACATTATGTTCTTGGCTGTAAATACCGTCGCAGCCATGCAAAGTGGAGACTTTTATTGGCTTTTAGTGCAAGCACCATGTTGGCATGACAGACGTCTGTAAAATGTGCTATGTATACAGTACAGTGCTTTTCTGTTGAGGAAGTTTTGTAGACTTATGCAATGACTTATTGTGCTATTGTTACTTTGAAAAAAAATCTGGTGCTACCAGGCACTGTTTTTAATATGGATGATGCAAAGCCACTGTTGATCGCTCATTGGCCGAGCACATCATCACAACGTTTGAGGTTATACAGCTCTATAGTGTCCATTTTGCTGCTGTTCTCCATTTGCTGCTCCTGAATCTAATTTTTTTTCCCAATCTACACGGACTGATATTGTTGTATTTGCCCATAATGGACATAATGACGGTTCCAAGGAACCTAAACGCATTTGTATTTATGCACATGAGGCTCAGAGTTAAAGATGCAACCACAGTACACGTGTGTGTACATGTTGACTATGTTTGCATATGTTGAGAGGCTTTTTAAAATCAAATACTGCATATTACAGCTGAGTTCATCATAAGCGCCCACTCCCCTTTATTTTTTATTTACTGTATTTTCCATTCCTGAATTGTTGCACTGCTCAGTGCCCATGACGTTCTCAGTGAAAGAGCCGCCTGCAGGGAGGGAAGTGTTTTCGCAATAACAACAATAACTGTTTAACAAGGAGGACCCTCGATGACCATTTTGGACTAAGACACTAAATAATACTTATGTCAAATGGAAGAAAGCGATGTTGCATTAAAGCCACATTAGTCCATATATCCAAAATCTTTTCTTTGTTTCTTGACTGTATGTTTACCATTGTCAGGCCCGGTTCAAAAACATCTTTATTTTTAAACTCAGAAGATCTCAAGAGAATTCCGATGCTTTAAAACTTTTTTTTTTGTGTCCATTGTTCATTTTGAGGTTGAGCACAACTAAAGTGCACACTAGAATAGAAAAGCAACCAAAACAATGGCAATATCTGTTAGCTTTCATCGTTGCTTCATGGGTTGTGTGATGACTTATTGATGTTAAAAAAAAAAGAAAGAAAAATAAGTGCTGCACTTGAACCAACATGCAACATTGGTGTGACCATCCATATATTATTTCTCTTTCCTTTGGCCTTCAGGAATATCTAGCAAATGCAACAAAACAAAACAATAATCTACACTGGAAAAAAAAATGTTGAATTTACTCTACTATTTCAAATGGTTGCATCAAATCAAATCATCTGGGGTGATGTTTTGCTCATAATCGCATGAGGAAAAGAAACAGAAGTGACAATGTCGTTTCTGTGTTGTATCATGTTTGATATCAATCCACTTCTTTCCCTCTCTGAACAACGCGTGATCATCTGTAAACACAATCACCGCCTGCTCAGTCTTTAAGGGGAGCTAGCTGTTTGTTTATGCCAACCTTATTTTTATTGTTTAGTCTGCATTGTGTTACTCATTCACGACAGTGCAACAGGGCCCTAATTAGGACCTCGTGTTTTCTAATAAACTTGTTTCCTGCCTTTTGTAGTTAATAATAATCTGCCGTGGGATGAAAATGCAGGTGCATCATTTCAGGCAACATATTAATCATTGCGCAGCAGCAGGGCGGACAGCCTCAGGTATTCATCACCGGAGTCCCAAATGTTTTTATTTGCGCTCACAGAATCACCGTGTGGTGGGTGGCACGAGGTACAAAAGTTTCAGTATTCCATTTATTGCTTGCGACAAAGATATTATGTCATATTTTCAAAAGGCAGTTTGATTTGCAACACAGCTCCCTTACCCTACCTAAAATGACAATTTATGGTCTGCAGTTCAAAGAAAACGGTCTTTGAGAGAAACACTCGGAACACCACTACGACACATGATTACCGGATTACCTGCACTATAAGGCGCTTCAGATTATAAAGCGCACCTTTAGTGAATGGCCAATTTTGAAACTGTTTTCATATATAGGGCGCACTGCAGTATAAGGCGCATAGAATAGAAGCTAAAATAGTGGTTGTGATTGTGCTACGCATCTACGAGATGGTGCTACACCAAAGGGAATACAATACAATTCAACAGCTTTATTTATATGGAGCCTTCCCAATCGCTGCATGCTTTTGGGTGCGCCTTGTAGTGGGGAAAATATGGTACTCTCCAAGAGAAAAAAGGGGTTCCAGGATTAGTTTTATGTTCCATTCTGTTCTGAACTCTTTTTACATTTGACAGTTAGCTTATACCAGTTGTTGTTTGTTTTGGAATGTCAACCAAATCTATTTAAGCGATCATTAAGAGATCCGTCATGTCAGGAATGGATTGTTGACGAATGTTTTGAAACAACTGTGTGCGACGGCGTGCACCGCTTGACTGCAGAGATGCTATTGATTCAGTGTCAACTACCTTGAGTGAGTGTGATGTGTTTTCAACGGTTTATTTTACTAATTTTTTTTTAATGGTCAGAATCGTGAGCAGGCTTCTGCAGAGCTTGCTGGTGAGCTTATCATTTGAATCACGTGTCTCGGAGGAGGGAAACATCTAAAACATGCAGGGTAAGGGGCCCTAAAGAGTCCCGCTTCATTGTTTGCTCCCGACTTGATGATCCAGCCTTAAAATGTGAGCACAATTAATGGAAATCCATGAAGTGGTCATTCTCTGTAATTATTATTCTATTATTATTTCAAGTTGTGATGATACAGAAGAATGCTTGGTGGTATATCATCCTTTTCTTTGTCCATCGATTCGCACACACATTTGATCACACTTGAAATTGTTACAGTTTGCACCATCTACAAGCTATGACTTCACCTCATCACTGCTAATAACTTTCCAAATTAAAGCTTCATTAACACTGTTTATTAATTATATGAATAATTTGGAAGTGGGATATCTCATTATTTTTTTGGAAATTAGTCATCACCTATTAAATTAGCATGTGCTACAGTCCATTAAATATAATTAGCTGTTTCATTAACTGTTAGCTTTTGTCCTGTGACCTTTTGGAGCATCTTCTCTGAACTGCCGCTGAACTCAGGGCAACTGCAGTTTAAGGACACAAAAAGGACTTCCTTTAGTCAGTGACAGAAGATTCTTGAAATCACTTTGTATTCTTGTTCGGATGAAACAATTACCATTTTTGGCTGTAGTGTGGACGACATAGTACAGTCGATGTACTTTTTAATGTACAGTACCCCGTTTATGTGAACGTTGTAGGGGTGAAAACATAAAGTATTGATTTCACGCAGTTCATTTTCCATTTGCTGATTTTGTTGACAACAAACACCTTTATAACGTAAACATCAGTACAACGACCGGATTTCTCCCACAAAATAGTAACAAGGCCTTCGTTGCAACGAACCGTAGGAAGCTAACTGCCGCCGCGACCTTGCTTATGAACAAAATGTACAGCGCGGGATTCCCCTTCATTGTTTAGCAACGATCGACTCACACTGATCGACTCGCACATGGTCTGAAAACATATCTGGAGGCTGAAATTGTCTCTCACTTTGAAAAAGGAGTCTCCCAGACGACACTCGGCCGAGATTACGAAATGGCAAAGTCAACTATTTCGACAAGCATCCTTCATGGCAACAAAATCATGGCAGAGTTCGAGGCTAACAGATTGAAAGATGGTCGTAAACGGCTTCGGGGCGTGGCACTTTTCATCTGCTGACTGTTTTCTTCATACTCCATTCACGCATTTTTAATTGACATCTTTATACTGTATTACAGGTTTGTTTTTAAATCCATAAATGTTCATACTGCATTATACGTTGCAGTTGGCAGTCATTTCATTGGAAATGGTTACAACGAACTACCGTTATAACGTACAGATTCGTTATGCCGCCCGAGGTACATTGTAATGATTTTGAATTTTGAATTGCAGCCTATTCTATTGCACACTCCTGCCTCATCTGGCAGCATGGTGACCAAAAGTAGACTCTATTCTAGACTGCCTAAGAGCAGGCCTAAGTTGTGATGCAGGTGGTGTAATGCGATTTGGCGAGGATTTGATTGAGGTGCCGGTACACAGATTCTGAGACTTGCGCTGAGCACAAAAATAGGTCCCATGGAGAAAACACAATCCAGTTGTCCAGGCTAAATTTCTCCATTGTGATACAAATAAAGGTTTTCTTATCTTAAAGATAAGACACCATACTTTATTGAGCCAAGGCACATATCTTCCATTAGAAAATATTTCATGGCACACCACCAAACAAATACTTTATATTAGGAAAAGTGCACACGCAGGCTAATTGTATACCTTCCTCCATCTTGTGCAAGGACATTTAGTTTTTCTGTCTGTCACTGTGTGTTGCAGGCTTACACACCGCAGATGAACAAAGATTTATCATTTGGAGAAATAAATAATTTTCTGACTAATGATGTGAAATTGAAATATTCCCTGTGGCACAATTGTACTCAGAGTACACCACTGGGCCGTGCCACATTGGTTGGAAATGACTTGCCTCTGGAGCTAAATTATAACGTACGTTGTGAAATACAGCGCATTGTAGGTGTTCACTAGTCTTAGTGGTAACACCATCGTATCTGTTTGGTATGGATTGTGGAGTACCAATGTCCAATCTTTGCACTGGTCTATTAGTATTGACCCTGAGAGTGGAAAACAACACCACTCATCCAGAATATTGATGCCAGTGAGGTGGCATACTGCATGATTTGTGCACACATGCTTCCTCATTGATTGTTTATTACAACTGCACAGTACAGGAGGGGAAAGGCTCCATCTATCACCCGCCAGTAATGAGTATTTACATGCCGACTCAATTCAGGGTGCCGGCATCTCCAATGGGCTCTGAGAAAGACAATGATTGAGCAGCAATCATATCTTATTATGTGACTGCACTACAAGAGTGGAGAAAGGAACGAGGGGGAGGCGGTTGCTTTGGAAGTGACTGTTTTTTGGTGCAACCGTGGACATTTGCCGCAAGCTAGCATGCAGTCTCGCCTCCACAGTGCTCGGATCAATGCTAGTGCTTCATCACGCGGTGGCAAAGACTAATGCGCCTGTTTTAAAAAGTAGACAAGTACCTCGATGTGAGCTATGCACGTACACTAATGAGCTGTGAGGCTGCATGTTGTCGTGGTGATTACCATCTCTTGTGGACATTGATCCCAGCGGGGTAAAAAAACAGGAGTGAAATCAGGAACAAAAGCAACGGAACAGCGTGGCGCTTCACCCTGGCATCCCAGCTGGAACACCACTGTTTTTTCGGAAATGTTTTCTCTCCCCTTGTCAACCTTAAAGGGGAGGTTTGGGTAGGGGGAACAACAACAACAACAACAAAAAACACTTGTCAGATTTGTTACAGCTGGCAGTTAACCTGACAGTCGTGCATGAGTATAATGATCTTGCAACAACAAAAAAAATCTGCCCCCTCTGGCTTCTACCTCTAATTAGATTTGAAGAAACCACCACACCCGAGGAAAAACAACCTGATGTAGTGGGTGCGGCTTTGAATCATGTGCGCTCTAAAGTCCGGTGTGTGTGTGTGTGTGTGTGTGTGTGTGTGTGTGTGTGTGTGTGTGTGTGTATGTATGTATGTATGTATGTATATATATATATATATATATATATATATATATATATATATATATATATATATATATATATATATATATATATATATATATATATATTACAGTACTTGGGGTGTTCTGAGAGTCACAAAGATAGCTTTGGCCAATTAATTTGTCATCACAATATACCATGTTGTCATTTTTCTGTTCTAAGGTCAATAATTTTGTCCTGATTTACCGAGTTCAGATCATAACCAGTCACAGAGAATATGTTGAACATCATACAAGACCTTGTCCTTGGTTTTCCAAGTTTTAGTCATGGCTTGATCTTTGTATGGTTTTACAACAAACCCTCGTTTTTATTTTTTTTTTGGTTAGTTTTTTTTTGTTCGAGAAGTTTGGGCTCCTGTGCCTCAGCGAGAAGCCAACAATGACTTAGGTTCTGACAGTCAATGATAACAAAGTGTCCCGTCAGGATCCGCTCGAGAGCCAGATGTTATTTTGATTGAGCCCATGAACATTTATTTGCAAAATCTGATCTGTCGGACTCGACGGCTGTCTCCCCATGTCTAACAATAAACCCACAGAGGCCGCAACGAAGTGCATACGCTGCCTGTTTTGATCGATATTTCATTGCAAGTAAGATTTGTTATTGATGAGGAGGTCTTTGGACTGGTGAGGAAAACCACCAGTGGCAAGCTCAAAGACACATGGCTGCTTACATTACATTGTGTGCGCTGTGGTTTGAGACGGCTTACATACACAAACACGACTTCCAGGGATGTCAATAACATATTTGGGGAATTACTTTTAAGATCCCTCCACTGCTTTTCAAAACAGTTTCTTTATGGCACGTCCATCTGTGAATTGAAGAAACAAAGTAACTGGCCTATTGGTACCACATGATCCTCTTGCCTGATGGTGTGTGTGTGGGGTCCATTTGGGTGGGCGTCACCTTAATAGTGGTTACTTGAGTATTTATGGGGAGTAGAAAGTAGCACTGTGGGACCGATCGAATATTAGTGATGATCCATTTAACGAGGCATATTTTTTACACTGGATATGCTGGAAAAATGCATTTGCTGCTTGGATAACGCAGAGAAACTGCCCTTTGTGGACTTCCCAAACTTCGGTGGAGGTGCCAATGAAGACCTTTTTTTTGTGTGTGTCTCCAAATCAAGTTTTTCTTGGCACGTGAGCTTGCGAGAGTCTACTTGTATTTTATGAAAAGATTCTGAAAGTAAAAGTACAGAGCTTGCATGCGCGTGAGTTTTCTTGTGCCCGCTTCATACCACGACTAAACCTGCTACGGATGCTTCCAGATACTCTTTCTCGTGTGGTACTATTTGAGGACACGTAGCAAGAAATGACAAAAATAAAAGCAATCACTATTGCATTCTTCCCCCCTTGTTGGTGTGCTTACAACTCTTTCTCCTCTTCAATGAAATTTATCTCCTAACCATGACCGGAAGCCACACGCTGAGCAGTAAATACAAGAGACGCTCCTGCTGAGTGATTCCTTCAATGCGAAGAGGTCTTTGCAGCTTCCTGCAATTCTACCTTGAAGTTGATACTGTGGAAAAGTGTGATGAATTTACACCGTCAATGCAAACAGGATTGTGGGTGTTCATTTAAACAGCAAAGGCATAACCGCTTAATTAGTTGAGCTCCACATGTTTTCCTGTGACGATTCAACAGGTCGACAGTAGACAGGCTGTCAGTTGCGGTCTGGTAGGTCTGCGAGGAGGATCCAATTCTGCAGGGATTCAAAGATCCCTGAAATCTAAAAAAAAAAAAAAAAACAACAATCTGATATATTATGCAGTATCTCTGAGTATAAATTTACATGTCTAATTTCTCTGGCATTTAGTAGGCAGCCCCACAGGCCAGTACAGATGTCTCTGGCAATGACCTAACTCTTCATTAATATGTATGCTGACAAGCGACCCAAAAAAAAAAAAGAAAAAAAGAAAAAGAAGATTAAAATTGCTCTTCTCTTGTTACAGCCTCTCTGTGCTTTGAGTGCACCAGAGAGAGTGAAAAGCTGTCTGAGAGCACATCATGAACTCCCCGCTCACCTCATCCCCTTGCCTCTCCCCTCTCCTTCCATCTGGGCCAAATGTGTGTGTGTGTGTGTGTGTGTGTGTGTGTGTGTGTGTGTGTGTGTGTGTGTGTGTGTGTGTGTGTGTGTGTGTGTGTGTGTGTGTGTGTGTGTGTGTCTGTGTGTGTGTGTGTGTGTTGC
>CAAKHF010006533.1:11540-22806 GCA_901007745.1 Hippocampus kuda | reverse complement strand
GGGGGGGGGGGGGGGGGGGGGGGGGGGGGGGCACAATGGGCATATGTACCTCACAGGTCTGAGGTGGAACGGTCAAATCAGTTTCTCCTTACTTGTGGATTTCAGTTGAAAGTCAGTTTGGGTTCCAGTTCACCCACGGCCATAGTATGCGGTACAGAAAATGGATGGGCGAGTGTTGAGGATAAAAGTGGACATCACGGCTGAACATCACGATTTATGATGAAAAACATTCATGAGCTAGCTGTTTTTTTTAGAGGTCTTTCATTTAGTTGATTTTCCTCCTTTGAAGTTGAACTGGCAGAGGCAAGGTTCTGTATATTATAGCTGTCAGTCAGCTGCTGTAATTAGTAGCAGCAACAGGAAAGTGGCTCCAGACACACACACACACACACACACACACACACACACACACACACACACACACACACACACACACACACACACAAGCACGCACAGGCGTAATGAACTGTGTGTTTTTACAAAGGAAACTATCTTGCAGTCACTAACAACTCTACACAGGGAAGGGTCACAGTTTGACAGGACAATAACCATCATCATGGTGCAAAGGCTTGGAGATCTTACAAATCCCACTCCACCTGTCCAACGTTATGTGAATCCAAATGATGGCATACCTCTGCGTTTGTGCACTTGTTTGAGTGCAAATGTGAGACTATGTGGAACAAAGTAATTTAGCTCATGTGTTCAACACAACAAATGATTCAGATAAAAGTACGGGATATAGTTTGGCTAAGGGCAGCTCATGACAGCCATGTTTGATGCTGTGTAATGCCAGACTGGATATCCCAGGGAGAGGAATATGTTTAAGCTTCCTAGGTATTTGTTTAATATCTTCAATTTCTTACCCAAGCATGTATGCAAAAATGTGTTACCGTGCAATCCTATCAGTTACTTTTTGTGTATATTGTTTAATTGGGTACTTCAGGTGTAGGAGCCATCTTGATGCATCTTGTATTTGGTAAGGAGCGAGTTTCCTTTTGTTGGACATGAAGGGTAATTGCAGCCTTTGTAGTTTGTCAGGGCAGGTGGTAAGCCATCTGGTGAGGGCAGGTAAGAGAGGAGGAATGAAGCTTTGGGGACAAAGTAGCGTCGAGTGGCAGATGCAAGGATGGAGTCACTCACATGGATAAACAGTTGTACATGAGCTATTGGAGCCATAGTCAGAAGCACCATGTCAATGAGGCGAACTACATACGGTCTTTGCTCATTCAATGAGATGTATTTAAATGATTACGAGAGGGAGCTCCAACAGATGGTTCACTGGTTAGTAACTACTTTGGATTGCGCCTCATTCTCCATTCGTTCTCGGAATTGAATCTGTTTTGGGTTTTTTTTTTTGTTTTTTTTTTTCTTTGCATTTCCTCCAATGAGATGGCTTTAGGATATTGTACATTCTAAATTCAAAGTAGAGCATTGTCACTGTAAATTGCCAACAACTGGTCCTATCGAACCAAAATTGCCCCTTCCCAATTCTATATTGAAAGACTTGGTGAACATTAGCCAGATGAGATTAACTTTGATTTGGTACCGTTGTAGCTCATGGCGAAGTTCTAATCAACATCACTCAGCCCTGCTTTGAGTAAGATGCTGACATTTTGAGCATCGACTGCACACTTTCTCGGCCACACGCTGTGTTTTTTAGCTGCTCATCTTCTACACAACGGATGACAACCAAACTTCTGTTTTGGTTCAAAAAAACTTTCCCAAAGTGGGATGTCACATTGTCATGTCAAAGATGAATTCAATACAAATTTCTTTGGATCATTTATCTATCTTTCTATCTATGTATAGAGAGATAGATCTTTTTTTTTTGGGGGGGGGGGGGTTGCCTCCTACACGCAATCACAAACAAGTGTTTCTCATTTGTCCATTTAATAAAGTGGAAAGCAGCAGATACAGTACTGGTACCTTGCGTGATATGGAACCCGGTTACACAACGTGAAAAGAAGAGAGCAGATCTCCCCGCCCAGCTCAAACGTGCGTCTCCGAACCAGCGTGACTTTGATTCTAGTACTTTGTGCTAATGCGGGAGGAAGAGCAACAGCTCAAACAAAAGATGCTCGAGGGCCACGAGCACGAATGAAGAGCTGCCATATGGACAGTTGCATGCTGCTTATGAGGTCAAACCATTTAAGCTTGTCAGTGCTGTTACATAAGATGAGCTCCAACAAACAAAGTTGCTAAAGGGATGCAACGCATTAACAGTATGCTTTATCATGGTTGCAAAGTGGCAGGGCTCCAACCACTCAAGCTAGGTTCCAGGAAAGAAAAATGATGAATTTTCAATTTTACTTTGATTGCATCCATCCAGCCATTCTCTATACCACTGGTGTCAAACTCAAGCCCCGGGGTCCAGATCCGGCCCGCCAGGTCATTTTATGTGGCCCGCGAAAGCAAATCATGTGTGTCAACTGGCTAAAATCTGGACCAAAATGTCAAATTGAGATGTGTACGAAATAACACATCACAGTATAATCAATAATGGTGATATAAATCTAATGGTCACACGAATATTGTAATTTGAATCGAATCGGTAGGTAATCGCCCCACCCCTAGTTCAGGGGCAAAAATTAGCTCAAACCCAGCTGACTTTGGGCCACAAGCAAGGTACACCCTGGACTGATCAACTGTCAGTTGCAGGTTCAAGTTTTCACGTCCAACAAACCAAATCATTGCAATTCGGATAATTTGAGGACATGCCGTAGCACACCCTCCATCTTTCTTAGCCTTTCTCCCCCTTCTTCACAGCAAGGTTTTGTGTGGTATCCCCTTAATTCCCCTTATGGCCATGTCAGGTTTGTTCACAAAGCATCTCAGTGGCTTAGCCGTCATCATGGCAGCATTCCAAATCTGCTTTACTGTTCCTCTCCCAGGGTGGTCCTGTTCCAAGCCAAGGCTTCAGCTGCTGGTACTACTACCCACTGAAATTGTACCATCAGTTTGTGATTGGAAAATCACCGAAATGTTGTTAATATTCTCTCGGAGTACCTAATGTAGCCAAAATATTCAGCTGGATATCGATAATATGAGAGCTTTTCCCAAGATGGCCATATATTGTATTGTTCAGTTAAGCATTAATAGAATGTCGCCTATGTGATGTTATCACAGAAAACAGCAGTTCACACAAATATGTGCTGTGTTGGAAAATATTTAGACACGACAGTACCCGGAAGACTCATGTGAGAACATACTGTACAATACAGTGTGTATTAAAGAGTTGGAGGGAGGTGTGTATTGATGAATGCCTTGATGTATGTGCTTGTTGTGTGTGAGACAGCAATGGATGGAGTTGCTGGTATAAAAATTACAATTAAATGTCACTCCTGTCTGTCACAACACACTTGGCCTCGGTGATGCGTCGACAGTGACAGGCTGACATTTAGCTTCTACTGAACAACACACAAACCTGCATGTTCCCAAAAACCATCAACGTAATCAGAAAAAAAAAAAAAAGGTCACAGTCATGAGGTTTCTTGTTGCTCTCCAATTTCGCAATAAGTTCCATTGGGCTTTGTGTGGTCATCATCACTTTCTTCCCAAGTAACACACACACACACAGAAAAAGTAAAAGGTTTAGGGTCTACTAGAGATCTCTTAAATGTTTACGAAATGGAATAAAGAGTTAGTGGTCACGTTTCTTTAATTAATATATATTTTTTTAAATTTAGATCAGAAGTGACATTACTCCTCTTCATAATGGAAACGGAAACTGCACAGGGATGTAGGTGAGTACAAATGAAGAGCCGGATTTTGAATATACTCCCTAAGAAAGGTGCATGGCTGCAATTTTTGTCTCTTGAGACATCATCGCCACTTCACTTTTATTGTTGGATGATGGCTCAAATCACTTTGCCTCATGTCGCCCTCTTGATGGAAACCCTTACCTTGTCCCTTCGGATGGTTTATAATTCATGTGGGTCTTTTAAAGTTAAACCAAGGTCTTTGCAGAAGCAGTTTATGGGTTCCAGTGAGGTAGTTAAATATACACAAGGACAGTTTGGAGGCTCAGTCCAAAACACTTCATTATTGACGACTCTAGTCGACATTACTGCGCCATATAAATATTCTAAACACCTTATCTTATTTCCCTTCTTCATGCAACATTCATAAAATGAGAATATTACTACAAATGTGTCTTCAAATTCTAAAGTACTTCAAGCTGTTGGGACTTCTAAAACATGTACATTTGATTCAATAAACGTGCTAAAACACTTGCTGCAGTTGCACTTACCTGTTGTAACATACATTGCGTACATTAGCTGACGGTGGCCCAGCCTTTCATTCTGCAAAAGCACAGATAGAAATTGTGAGATGTTTTGGATGAGCACAACTCCTCTGGCTCACATTGCCCCTGCCTATAGAAGGTTGGAGAAAGGGTGTCATCCCCGAGGTCTGTACATGCTGTCGGTTATTTGCATTCAATTGCCTGCTAAAGAATGGCTCTGTTTCAGTGACACATGGAAGGACGGGGTGGGGGGGGTTGGTGGTTGTTGCCTGTTGTGAATTGCTGTGTTTTTGTCCACTCATAACTGGTTTTGAGCCTCAAGCATGCTTCAACTCAATACGGAGCTGTCAGTCTACATAACACCCGGTGGATGACTGACATGCACTTCACATGAGCCCACAGTTTGCTCGATTCCTCTCTTTTGCACTTTGTGATATCCGTACAACTCCTTCAGTATTTCAGGTACCTAAAATTTTAAAAAAGATACTTCGCTATGGTACACAGACATGTACATACTTGCAGGACCCGCCAACAAAAATGTGGGTCTGATAAATGTGTGAATCACTTTATGTCCCGGTATGTAGATAATAGTATTTTATCGCAACAAAATGATTGGCTGAAGTTTTAATATAATTGAAACTCATCCAATTCCGGAAAAAACCCCCAAAAAACTTAGAGTTGACCACACCAAATATTTCTACTCCTCCTCTCTCGTAACAAAAACATTTGGGCCATAATTTTGCAACATGATGTGACAGTTTTACCAAAAACATGAAAAGTCACTTCTTGTCACAGAGAGTGCATTCAAGCCATTAAAGATGCACTATTTCAAGAATGGCAGGAGGCTTTTGCACTACTCATAGCTAAAATTGTGCTGAGTCTGATGAATATTTTAACTTTGAGGGCAATTACATGACTCTAAATGAGATGAAATGTACTTCAGCAAATCTTAAATATGCAGGAGCTGTGAAAGACATGGCGTGCGATGCCAGACTTGTGAAATGAATCTGACATCATCACCTTCACGATTAAATATGTTAATGACTAATTTGCCCGCAGGAAGAAGCTAGAATCTCATTCAGTATTGTCCCATCATGAGACTTCTTTTTTCTATTTGCATCTATTCTGGAGGACGGCAATAAACTGCACATTTGAGTCTCAGGAATAACCTTTGTTCGAGCTAAAAATCATATCAACTTCAGTGTACATCTGAGACCATCGAATAACTTTCGAGTTTTAGTTCCGTACCGGTATTTTAGTTGACCTTTTAGGAATTAAAAGAAAACTTGTGCAGGAGTCCCTCAAACTGCTACCTTGGCCAACGACAACAACAAACAACAAACTGTGGAGACAGCAGTTCACATTCCGGTGACCCGGATTACGTCCTCAACTGCCCTTGTACTATGACCGATACAGACCATGGATGATTTAATACAAAAAATGGAAATGTGCGTGAAACATACCAGTGCTGTACGTGCAAAGATATTTTCATCTCAAACAGAAAAAGAGTACATTTCAGATTACATTGTGTTGCCAATGTGGTGGTATCCATGATTTGGGTCAAAACCCAATCGTGACAATATGTGTTCACAATCCCCCCGCAAAGAATTGAGCCGAGCCCAGTTGCATGCATAATTCACTGTCAATGTCTCCAAGAAGGAACGAGAGGAGAGGAAGAAGCAGATAGAGAACGATCAAAATATGACACAGCTAAAAAAAAAAACAAGACGTGCAGATTATACTTTTCACAAGTGACATCTTGAGTGTCATTTCAAGAATTTGACTAAATGCGGAATCTCTCGATGCCACTGAGCTTCACCTAGTATGGGAAGAAAAATGCTGAACATTAGCAAAAAAAAAAAAATAATAATAATAATTTTCATGTACTGCTCTGCAATGATTTTCAGAACCTCATCTTGAAACTGCATTGTGTTCGTGGTCAGTTCCATCCAACTGGATCACATCACAGTAGTCTCAGAGGAAGGAGCCTATGGCACTTAAAGTCATTTCCTTTTGTGCAAATGTGAGTACAGTGTCGACACTTGAGTAAAAAGTTGCTTCCACACCTGTCATTTGCGTTCTACAGTCATTCAGTTGATGGGGTTTTAAATGCCATTCAGAAACAACTCACGACTCAATTTAAGGATTCAATAAAGATGAAGCAAAAATGGATAGAATAATAACAGGGTATTATTATCTCATAACTGTTTAAACTGCAAGGCAAAACAAAGTTTAGATCTGTAATTGTTTAACAGGATTTGCTTTTTTTTTTACTTTGTGGAGGGTTGGCACGTTAAATTCAATATACTTTGTTGTCGACCTGGATTTATGGTATAGCGAAGACGTTTTTTTTATTTATTTATTTATTTTTCAGTTCTTACCCTTTGTTTGGCTAGCTGAACCTCCAATGATTCAAGGTCAAGAGAGCAGAAGCTCCATATTAGATCGGGCGTCCTCAGCACAGCTTGTTTGAAAGGCAACACTGATGCATTTTTATTGCTCCATCTCAGGCTCTGTGCTGCCAAAAGTGGCATTGTCAGCATTGGAAGGTGTCTTGCAAGCGTGTGTGCATCTGTATTTCTGTGCTGTGCCAATGTGCAAACAGAGGCCTGCTGGGTACTTTAATCCTGTTTTCCAGGTACCAACCTGCACTCCTTGCCTTTCAGATGTGATCAGAGCCTTTGTGTTGGACTTTGTGTGGTATTGTGTGAAATCAAAGAAGGTGAGTGAGAGCAGCCTGAGAGGTGTCAGCGTCTGGCTTCAACCCGATGGCTTTGCTCCAGGGCAAAGAATGTGTGAAATTGAATCTGAGGCTATATAGTGTCACCCTTAGAACTGTGAGCATTTGGAAACTCTGAAATGCTGTCTCATTCTGTCACCCATATATATCGCTGATTCCAAATGTCTTTTGTAGCTACTACGAGGACTAGTTGTGGTGCTTCGCAGATGTGAACTGGCAAGTGTATTCACGATTATTATGGGGCACCTGCAATATGAAATTTAAAAAAAGCTTGCAACTGAAGCATATTGGTGAAAAAAAATGTAATAAAAGTGCCATTATGCACAATCTCCAAGGAGAAAAAAAAATCCCAGTTTCAATGTCTCTGCACTGGGACCAATCAGTGTGTTTTTGCTGAGGTGCGAGGTGTTCAACCAAGTGTGCGTGCATGCATAAATATGAGTGTCTGTACTCAGCATTTCAATCCTCAGGGGAGTTGTTTAAGGTATCAGAAACAGAAGTATTTTGAGCTAAACCCTTTGAAGCGCCTCATTTGAATGTCAGAGGATACCATTAGATTGTGCGCACACTGTTTATGTGAGGGGATTGGTGCCTTGAATTTCACAGTTTATTTTTTTGATGCGTATTCTTAATTTCTACGGATGCTTATTTGATTTATGTGCATTCTCACTGCATTAGTTTTGAACCCAGTCACACTGTGTTTTGCATTATTAAGTCGACACCTAAGAGCAAATCCTAACTCCATAACCCAATAATATTTTTGCCCCTAATTAGTTTCTGATGCTGACTGACCTTGATTTTTATAAACTCCACCTGGGTCAGCATTCACCTGAAAGATGAAAAACAATTTGTAACCACCCCAGTGTCAGTCTTGATATGGCATTTTCAATTTTTGATGTGTGTGTGTGTGTGTGTGATTGATTGATTGATTGTTTGTGTGTGTGTGTATATACACACACACACACACACACACAAACAATCAATCAATCAATGTGTATATACACACACACACACACTTTTAAAAAATCTGATAAGCCCCTCTAAGCATCTATTTATGTGCGTAATTTGGGAACCGCATGAATTGAATAAAATATGCTTGCATCGGAGATTTTGCGAGCTTGCTGGATATTATATCAGGTTGCTGCTGGATAAAGCATCACAAGTGAACACACAACATATGCATTCATTAAAAAATGGTGGGAAAAGGCCATTTTTTTGTTTATCATTTTAAAGAGAAAGCTTCTTCTTAGTCTCACGCATATAGTCGTGTCTAATGATGATATCACTGCAAAGGCATCCTTGGCCAGAGGGATGTGAAGGTGTGTCCCATTGTAATTACGAACCAAAATCCCTGAGGAGCAGAGTGGGTTGGAAAAGATATGAACAGAGAACAAGGTGAGGGTGGAAGCTTGGAGAATGTTCGTCATAATAGGATATTTGCTGTATTGGTAGGATGTAATGATGGGGATTAAAGGTGTGGGGGCAGAAATGTATGAAACTGTTGGAAGATCATGGCTGCATATTACTTGATTGAGGCAAATAAGGAGGGAGGAAGGGAAGGCAAAACATTTTCCAATTTGATATGCTTGGAAAACTTTACCAGTTAATTAGTACACAGATTAATGATGATGACTACATAATACATGAGGATCATGTATTCTGACTTTGACACCTCCCTTGATACCTTGTATCTTATATTCAGTGCGATGAAGCAATCGTACAAGAAAACAAAAATTCCTCATGATTCCCACATTGGGGCAGCCCGGTGGGTGGCTGCTTAGCGCGTCGGCCTCACAGTGCACAGGTACAGGGTTCGATTCTGGTTCCCATCTTCCTACGTGGAGTTTGCATTTTCTCCCCGTGCCAGCGTGGGTTTTCTCCGGGTGCTCAGGTTTCCTCCCACATTCCAAAAACATGCGTGGCAGGTTAATGGAACACTCTTAATTGTCCCTAGGTGTGAGTATGGGCGCGGATGGTTGTTCGTCTGTTTGTGCCCTGCGATTGCTGGCAACCAGTTCAGGGTGACCCCCGCGAATGACCAATTGACACACAGCAGTAGCGCAAACGCTCAACTCAGCATTGCCACAACAAACATGAAGGAGCCCAAAAACGACAGTGATTGAGGAAGTACGAGTGCAAAAATGAAAGAGATGTCCTTTATTAGTGCAGTGCTGAGATTGGGTCCGTTAATTATGAATGACTATACATTAAATATGGATGTGTCCCTCAGTGCTGTACAGCCATTGAGTGAATGAGGAGCGTCTGTTGTTCCTTCTGTCAGTACACACACTCACACTGCAGGGGTGAAGGCAAGCAAATGCATTGCAATGACAGCTATGAGCAGCACTTCTGAAAATGACGCATTTATTCAAAAGAAGAATTCTGCAACAGTGTTTATCACTTACATTAATCCTCCCCCCCACCCTCCCCACACACACACACAAACGGGGAAATATGTTCGGTTTATTAAACATCCGAAAATGACTGACACTGATGGGAAAGTATTTGCCTTGGGAATTCTTCAGAGATTTTAAAGTGTATTTACGTCAGTGCTGTGTTGTGTCTTGACCACCTTGAAAAAAGTGTGAGAACAGTTTTCAGTCAAGTTTCAAGTTTCTGTCTCTCAAAATGAAGAATCTACATAGTGCATGCCGAATCCTATCCAGTGGAACCTGGAAAGTTGATTTCCATTTGGAATTTGATCAAAATCTTAAGGGAACGCTCCACGCTATCTTGGGCGTTGCCTTCTTCTTCCACATGCATGATTGTTAAGAATGCTATTCAACGACTTGCCTATTCAGTTATTGACAGTTTACTGATCGCGGCAGTTTGATCCAGATGCAGTGGTTCAATTTGGACATATTTGCACTTTGCACTTGTTTTGAAGCATCCCCAAAGGAATTGTGTCCGATCCTAAAAGTTTCACTCTTATTTTCATACTCTGTTGTATGTGAATCCACTAAAGCGGGATTGAATTATGGGTAATTTAAGCTAAAATGTAGTCCTAATTCATTCATAAATATTTCAATTGAGAAGCTAGCTATGTCAAACAGCTTCCCCGAGACACAACAGTTATTCCATGACTGCAACATCTGATTAAAACTTGTTCACCAGTGTACACAGCCATACAACAACTAAGCGTGTGGTAAATAACCGTAAGACACAGTTTTGGGACTTCTATGTATGCCCTTCCATTTACATGCGAGGGAAGCCACAGGCATGCAGAGAATCAGGCAAAGACCCAGCAGGTTACACAACCGTTAGCACCAGTGACAACGCAAGTGACAGTGATGCAGTCAGACACAGCATGCAAAAGAGGAGCGACGGTGATGGCTAGCTGCAAAGTGACATCCAGGCGAAGCAGGAGGAAGTCTCGGGCAGACGAAAGCCACTGAAATAACTGCTCCCCTTCCTGTGCGAGATTTGCCAGCTGACTGCTTGGAGGGGAAATCAGCTGAGGTAAATCAAGGTCTGGAATGTCTGTAAGTGGGTCAACAAGATGATGTGGGCTGTGTTCTTCTTATCAATGTATGGAAGTGCCCGGTTAGGCTGAGCATGAAAAAAAAAAAAGGCCTTCCTGAACAAAAGCTCTGCTCAATTTCTGTACGGAAAATGGGCCCTGAAAAAGCCATCAAATCAATGAGATGCTCTTGTTGTCTTAAGATTTCATTCTCTCGCTACTCATCACCCTCTGTTGCAATATCCTGCCCCATCACCATGGTCCCTGTGAGGAGAAGAAAAATGCTTGCAAGGTACGTTTAAACAAACAGACGTAGTTTTTGTGCGAATGATGCAGAGGTGTAACGCCATTTAGTTTTCTTCTTAAATCCATTTGAGTAATAGTGAATGTGCAACTGCTGCCCTAATACAGTTGTGTTATGTCTCGTCATTTATGTTCTCAGTTTTTAGTCCCGCTAGTCATGGTACATGATTTTACTTTGTAGAAAAAAAAATGCTTGTTTCAGAAGCTTTACTTCCTGTCCTCGTGTCTCCTCATTTGCCTTCATCTGCATCTGCAGCTGTTCTTTGTTGTATTGTCTTGTAAGCTGCTATATCCTGAACAAGTCCCTATTTTATTTTATTTTTTAAGAATCCATACTTGTTGTTTCTTGGCTGTTTTTATTTTGATACTCTTGCTCCTCGTTTTCATCTGCCATCTGCTTTGCTAAGTTTTGGAGTTGTTACTTTTCTTGTATCGTTTTTTTTTTTTTTTTTTTTTTTTTTTTTTTTCAAAATATTTCGAACATCTGTAGCCTATGTTTCATTCTCCTAATATGCCGCTG
>CAAKHF010006530.1:0-10637 GCA_901007745.1 Hippocampus kuda | reverse complement strand
CAGTGCAAAAATCATTGATTTGATTCCAGATTCTGGCCTTCCTGTGTGGAGCTTGCATGTCCTCCCCATTCCTATGTGGGTTTTTTCCGGGTATTCCTCCCACATTCCAAAAACATGCACCGTAGTTTAACTGAACATTCTAAATTCAATACTCTAAATCTGCAATAACTAGCCATAACACCCAATTTATACATACATACTTCAGACTAATAACTGCGGATCTCCATGTTATAAAATGGGATATTACCAACATTATAATCCCACTGGTAGACACTCTCTCTAAAACAAAATTCCCAGTGCAGGTATAGTTACAGAGCGTACCAGAACCTTTCTCAGACCTTTGTTGTCACTCGAGGCAAATTCGCAGATGATCTTAGACCGGCGGTTGCACTGCAGAGATGGCTGTGTTTATTGCACTTCTTCTCTATTTCTTAATAAACTGAAATCTGCTTATTTTTACTTTCAATTCCTGCTTCACACAGCCGCTCACAACGCTAAGCCCTTGCCTCTCTCTCTCTCTCTCTCTCTCTCTCTCTCTCTCTCTCTCTCTCTCTCTCACTCTCTCACTCTCTCTCAGCCAGCCGGCTGACTCCTACCGCAACTGAAAACCTTGTTGTTCGAATCGCAAATTGTGACGTGTTCTGTAATTTCATTGGTCAGATATAAGTCAAGTCAACTTTATTGTCAAATATGCTCTATGTGCAACCAACAGCACAGATGAAATTCCTTTCCTCTCAACCTCAGGAGAGAGAGGAGCCGCTGCGGGTACCCGCATCACCATGAACAGAACAGTTAACATAAAATAATACAACACAACACATAGGACACAGACAGTAAAACAATCTACATCAGGTCCCCACAACATAACAACAAACACCATGTGACAAAAGAAAACACAAAAACAACAAAAAAAGCAAGGCTCTTGAAGAGCACTTGCCGACGGCTGCCTACTAAATCTATTGATGCCTTGATGCTTGTAAAATTCCATAAATAAACCACGTTACATTAAAACTGCACGATTTAAAGTTTTGGAAAAAGTAGTGGCTTATCGTCAGGAAAATACGGTACACAATTACAGAGAAAAAAAAAATTTTTGATGGTGATTTGGGTGGCATACTGTGTTATGAAAGCATGTAGACACGAGATTTTATGGTATCTATTTTATATCCTTAATACTTATTTGATTTTTGGCAACTTCCTGCCTTACTTTCGTTACTACTGAGCTCAATTTAATAGGCATATTGTGGACCAGAATTTCTCTCATGAATGTTATCATGAATGAATTGTCGCTTCATGTGGACTCATCTCATTTAAGGCTCATGAAAATTTCAACCAAATGATGTTAAAAATTCGATTTGTAGTTTCTTAAAAACTTTAAAAACTTTCTTTATAATCTTTATAAACTTTCGTCTTTATTCAAGACCACTCATACCTGTCTGACAGCACATGGTGCTAATCAGTTTGCCCGGGCCATGGGTGTCCCTGAGGTGCCGCAAGAATCCCTCATCACTGAATACTCCCGAATGCGTTGGGAAAAAAACCTGGCACCTGATGCCAACCCTGTGGAGTGCCAAATGTAAGTTATGTCATATAATAACAGTTTTAATCCCTTTAGATTCCAAAAGGAAAAGATGAACATGGTATATTTTCCACTCAATAGGGTTACATGTTTAATTTCTGCTGACTATGTTGATTTGTGGCATTTTTTTTATATCTTGCAGAACTTATAAACAATATTTTTTTACATTTGTTTTTTTTTACATACAACTACAAAGTTCTACCGAAATGAGATTCAGCAGAAAATACCTCATTCAAATGCGGACTTGATAATTAATCCATCCATCCATTATCGGAACCGCTTCATCCTCACAAGGGTCAATGGAATCATATATTATCACACAGTTAAAATGTAGAAAGATATATTTGAGCAATAGCCCTATGCTTGTGTTGAGATCGATCCCGAGTCTATAGCTGGAGCTGTCGACTGGTAGATCGCGACGGGTGTAGGGAATGGGGGGGAAAGTCATATTGTTATATATCTTGTTTTAGTGTGCACACCTGTTTGCGCAGCCTTTTAGTCTCATGTTCACAAAATGTGTTCTTAAAAAAAAAAAAGAAATGGAACTTTCATAAAAATGCACAGCTGAGGTGGCCACCTGGGATTTGGTTGACTGGTCAGCCCGTTTTTTATCCATCTCAAGGGGTGGCCATTTTGGCATTTGACAGCAAGTGGCAAAATGGCCGCCCCGTGAGATGTATGAAAACAGTTGGCTTTTGCTGCTGAAATCCATATTCCACAAACACATTAATAATCTGAATGTCATCTTTAGACTAGTGAACATATTATTGTTGAAAAAAAAATTAACTTGACTTTCCCTTTAAGGTAAATATAGCATGTTTTGTTTTGTGTTCTGTTGTATTATGGTTATTTCATGTTAACTGTTTTATAAAGTTCTTTATTACAGCTGCATCTGTTATGAAAGTGCTCTATAAATAAAAATGTATTGTGTCGACTGCATGTTAGCACGTCGGCCTCACGGTGCAGAGGTGCAAGTTTCAATTCTGGCTAAGTTGGTATGTTCTCCCCGTGCCTGTGTGAGTTTTGTACGGGTGTCGAACCCTGCACCTCTGCACTGTGAGGCCGACGTGCTAACCAATCGACCAGTATAAACATGTCAATTACAAATAGCTTGTATGTGAAGAAGAAGTGATTTTATAAGACATGAAACAAAAACTGTAGCGTTCCTTCGTCATCTATGAAACCATTCAGTCAGCAAATGTTACCACCTACAGGCAACTGCAAGTGGTGCCGACGTCTGGGAGACTCACTTGCAAAAGTGAGAGACAGTTTCAGTCTTCACAGACAGCGAGATTTCTTTCCGTTTATCAGACATGTTTTCAGACGATGTGCTCAGGGTCGTGCCGTGCCTCCATGAGTTACGGGAGGAAGTAGTACAACAGTGTACGTCCTAGGTCAATCAGTAGCGTTTCTAAGCAATGGTAGGGAATCCCGCGTTGTACATTTTGTTCATAAGCAAGGTCGCGGCAGTTTGCTTCCCGTGGTTCGTTGTAATGAAGGCCTTTTCACTATTTTGTGGGAAAAATCTGGTCGTTACAATGACGTTTACATTGTAAGGGTGTTCGTTGGAAGTAAAATCACCTCATGGAAAATGAATTACGTGAAATCAGGACTTTGAAATGTGAACATTGTAGGGGTGAAAACGTAAACGGGATATGTTGAAACGAAGTTCGACTTGTACACACACACACACACAGATATGTATGTATGTATGTATGTATGTATGTATGTATGTATGTATGTACATGTATGTGTGTGTGTGTGTATATATATATATATATATATATATATATATATATATATATATATATATATATATATATATATATATATATATATATATATATATATATATATATATATGCGTACTGCATATGAAGCAGTCTGAGATGTTTTGTTGTGTAGGGGAAAGATGGGCACCGTTGGAGCTGTGGCAGTTGACATCGAAGGCAATGTAGCATGTGCTACGTCGACTGGTGGGATACTGAACAAGATGGAAGGACGTGTGGGTGACACACCCTGCATAGGTTGGTCCTCCAATCAGTCATGAAGTTGGGAAGTTTATGCAAATCAGATGTAACGGGTGTAACAGGTTTCCTTTCACAAGGTCGTATGCAAATGCAAAATGGACCACAATATGTGACTTAAATTTTAAATGAGACTTTATCCGTCTAATTGAATAATATTCAAGAGAGAAGAACTATGATTTCTGTAATGTTTATATGTGTATGCCAGGATGTGGAGGCTTTGCTGACAATCAGGTGGGAGCCGTGTCAACCACAGGCCATGGAGAGGCCATTATGAAGGTTACTCTAGCTAGACTCATCCTGTTTCACATGGAGCAAGGTACTGACACACATGTGCACATGCACACAACCATATCACTGCATTTATTTAAAAAGTATACTGTATATATTTTGTCGACATGAAGACTGGTCACTCAATACTGGCTTTTGGAAAACTGTCCAAGATTGTCCGAAATGAAAGCTCAACATCTACGAAGGAAAACTGTCATACTCAACCCCACTAGTATGAATAATTTTGATACTTAATAGCAAATGCAAGACAGTACACAAACTATTTTTTTTCCTAGTTTTGTTGCTCTTCTACAGGGGTGTCCAAACCCATTCCTCGAGGGCTGTTGTCCGGTGTATTTTACATGTCTCCCTATTCCAACATGCGTGATTCAAATGATCAGGATTCTTATCAGGCTTCTTCTGCGCTTGCTCAGGAGCTGATCATTTTAATCAAGTGTGTTGGAGTAGGGAGAAATAAAGCACGCAGGACAGTGGCCCTCAAGGGCATGCCTGCTCCATGCTTATGTGGCTTATGACTTATGTGGTGTCATTTGTGTTTGCACCATGTTTGTCAAATACCTCATGCTAAACCAATGAACAGCGTTATGAAACACTAACAAATTGTTTTTGTGTTCAAATAGGTGTAAAAGAAGACATTGCGCATTACTCGGCGCATAGTGGGCCCAAACTTAAATTTTATAGAAGCAAACAGAAAGGTTTGGGGTGCACATTATAAATCAATGTGAAAAGTAAATATTCAGTATTACGGATGAATACATTCACAGTAAATGCAGAAACGTCATTATCTTAAAATTTACATTTCACAGTGCAGGTTTTGAAACTGTGTAAATATGATAAACAAGTTATTCATCGGCGGCCCGGTAGTCCAGTGGTTAGCACGTCGTCTTCACAGTGCAGAGGTACCGGGTTCGATTCCAGCTCCGGCCTCCCTGTGTGGAGTTTGCATGTTCTCCCCGGGCCTGCGTGGGTTTTCTCCGGGTGCTCCGGTTTCCTCCCACATTCCAAAAACATGCATGGCAGGCTGATTGAACACTCTAAATTGTCCCTAGGTGTGAGTACGGGCGTGCATGGTTGTTTGTTTCTGTGTGCCCTGCGATTGGCTGGCAACCAATTCAGGGTGTCCCCTGCCTCCTGCCCGAAGACAGCTGGGATAGGCTCCAGCACCCCCCGCGACCCTAATGAGGATGAAGCGGTTCGGAAGATGAATGAATGAATGAAAGTTATTCATCTTAAATACTAAAAAATGTCATGTTAATGTTTAAGCCAGCAGGACCAGTTTTATCAGCAAATTCTGTGTGCCCCACATGTCGAATTTGCGAAGCCAGAATTTCCTCACAAAATGACACGTATCAGGTTTGTCTAGTCTGCCACACATGGTTTTACAGAGTAACGTGAAACCTTTAGATTTGCGCTATACAGTAAGCCTAAAACCGGCTTCTTTTGACACAATGGCAAATTACAGTAGTCATCCACGTTGGCGTTTGTATGGCGCTAACAAAGACCGTGCTCATTTACAAGCCGCAGTACTGTACTTTTACATCAATTTTGAGGCTCTTATCATTTTCAAAAACAGCAGTTGTTTTTATAAACATTCTTAACATTGTAATCATCACTGTGACAGATTAATTTGCGCACTGTCATCTGGCCACCTGTCAACTGACCATCAAGTTCATGTTTCCTCTGATAATGAAACGTTCTGTCACCAGGTCAGTCGCCAGAGGCAGCCTCTGACATGGGCCTGGCCTACATGAAGTCCAGAGTGCAGGGATTGGCTGGGGTGGTGACAGTAGATCCACAGGGTCAATGGGCTGCTCGCTTCACCAGTTCTCAAATGGCCTGGGCTGCAGCCCAAAAGGATACCCTCCACTACGGTTTATACACCGGGGAACACTTCACCCAAAACATTGATGAACCTTAATGAGAGAAAACACACGACTCAGGAAGGTTTGCCATATTAATTTCTTTGTTGAAAAAAATTATTCACAAAAAATCTTATCTTTCCTTTACTAGGGCGATCCTAAGGGTTTCACATAAGGGCTGTCTTCCTGGAAGTTCCATTATGGGAATACAATAAACATACAATTACATGCAGCATTAAAAGGTTTGCATTAACAGCACAATCTGAATCAATTTTATCTGAAATATTGTGTTGTTTTAAAAGTGAAGGCAAAGTCACTTTTGCGTTGGTGATGAAGGTTGCGACTAAATCACAATGATGAGGAGTTACATCTTACAGCCACAAGAGGTTAATGTTTTAAACGAAACAAAAAATGAAGTGAGTTGACAATACATTGCATAATTTCTTTGGACGCATATTCATGTTTTCAGATTGTTACTTGACATGAAATTGTTATTAAATCAGATTTCAAATAAAAAGGGATTTGTTTTTCCGTCCTGTTTTGTTGTAATTGTTTGATGACATTATTATTTTTGCAAGAACTAGCATGAATGGGAGAGTCGCTCTGTTTTCCATCCACCCATTTTCTATCCTGTCGAGGGTCGTGCGGAGATAGAGCCTATCCCAGATGACTGTGGGTGAAAGGCGGACCACACCTTGGATTGCTCGACAACAATACAATAAGCTTAGTCGACTGTCCCACATGCAACTGTGGACTTTTTCCACTGCGCCGTCTTATTTCTATTATTTATTTTTTGTTTTGAGTTGCAACTACAAACCTACAGGTAACAGGAAGTAAAAGCAGATAAAATACAGTGAACCGCTGGTCGGACGACGAAAGTGTTTACACTGAAAGCATCAGTAAGATGTGGGGATTAGTTGACACAGCACTGGTGACCTACAGACAACATCCCATTAACTTTTCACATGTAAAATGTAAGAAAAAAACAGCAGACTTCAGTATCCTAAAACCATTCATTGAAATTTTCTTCTCACAAATCAAATCAACAAGATTAATCTAAAAATAAGTTTTGAAAATCTGAACGAGCTCGAACACAATAATGTACTGTTGGCTAACTATTCTGACGAGAGTATTTTCATTGTATTTTGGGTTAATTTTGTGTGTAAACGATGAATTTATGATGTGAGACATCTCTAAGAAGGACGGTCAAGTTTAATACATCATAGCTGGTCACCTGACAGCGTAACAGCACATTGATTTAAAAAAATAAAAGCGATCTGTCGACAAACACTCTCCGTATAGGCCCATTGTACCATATTTGAAGAACTGGTTATAAATATACAGCAGATAGACAATTGAATCAATGTCCCTGGATTCTTATATTTTGTTCGTACGTTTTATATAATATTTTATTTTGACGACAGCAATTTCAACCGGAAACTGAATAGCTTTTAGGCGAACATGCTAATGGGGCAAAGAACGCTATCATGACACCGGTAGGAAGGAGGAAGGGGCAGGACTGTCCACACTTGCACCAACAAAAACCTTTGGCAGTTTGACGAAACGATCTCCCACAAGAAGTTGGCTGAGGACAAGACGCGATGTAAAAATCGTTTTGAAGTAATCCGGACAATTCACACTCGGTTCATCTTTTTACGATGGCGTTGTGAAGGACAAGTGACCAACAGCTTGACAGAAGTGTGAAGTTCGCATTTCATCCTTCAAACCGTTTTTACATTAATATCCCTTTCAAATAATCTCAGGGATGTAAATTGCCATACCATCCAAAGCCGCCCTTCTGCCCCAAATGTTATCGGAGGTCAAGTAATCAAGGTGAGTTATCGTTAACTTCGGAATTTGTCAGTTTTCTGCACGTTTGCATTGTTTAAAAAAACAATAAGAATAATTTTAAAGAAGTTTGATAATACTGTATTCCCTTTTTAGTTACTGTAACAAATGCTGCCATGTTTTATTCATTCAATTTTTGATGTCCGTTAGTATTCTCCGTACTCCTCAATCTGTTTCCCGTGAATGACAGGAATGGTACGATGAACTATATTAGACAGTTTGCAAAATACAATCTAATGTATTTGTTATTGGGTAAGAAACGTGGGTTCTTCACGACCTTTGATAAATCTTTTTTGGGAGGGGGAGGGGGTATGGATGTTAGTTCTCTTCAGGCTTGTTTGGTTGACGATTTATCAGTTGTGACTGCCCCCCCCCCCCTAAAAAAAAAAGCACTGAAACGTTTTTGCATGTTAATTTAAAGAACCGAATCAGTGAACGTAACCTTCAGAGTGCTGCCTGTTCGTCCCTCTTCTTTTTTTGTCCCTTGGGACTCTGACTGCTTTGCTTCCCAGTCGAATAAGAGTTGGTAAGAAGCAGTGAGGGAGGTTTAGTATAAACCCAAAAAGATCTAACAGAAGCCCAGTCAAGACAACTACTGATCTGTCTGTATAAACTCACACAATTTCAGATTTTGTTCAGCGCAACAGCATAATTCACAATAATTATCACTCCAGTTCTTTTCGTTAAATAGCTTTTAATATTGATGTGGTGTACTGTTAATGCTCACGGGCACTTCTTTTAAGTGAAATTAATTACATCTTGACTTTGTGTGTGCGTGTGTGTGTGTGTGTGTGTGTGCACGCGATATTTTGTTTGTGTTGATCCAGAGCTCTGACCCTCTGTGTTTGAGGAGGGGTCTCCGGCCTTGCTGAGTTGACCTCAGCGTTGCCATGGAGATTACAAGAGTCACTTCCTGAATTCTCAGCCCATCCCAGGGTGTATTTGTCAGGGAGAATGAAAAGCTTGTCGAGGTGAATTCTATTTGAGTTGTTTTATTCACAGACCAAACATGTAATGACTAAACACATTGCAGCCAAGTTAAGAGAGAGAATACAAAAGAAGACTTTCAGTGATGAAAATCAATCCCCATTTTTAGTGACTGCTCACTCATTGTTTATGTGTGAGGCGCTCGCCTCTGATTATGCCTATGTAATATCTATGTTTGTAACTTTTACTTTATGAAGCATTGGTAAAAATGTCTTGGAATAATTAAGATGTAAAACTATCTTGATGTTGGACAGCCAGCAGTTTGCAGTAATGCTCAGTTGGAGGTCATCTGGAGCTCAATAAAGAGATCTCACAAATAAAACAATTGTAATTGTGCACGTGGACAGGCAGGGGAAGTGTAACTGTCATAAAATGGACAGATGTGCCATTTTATATCTTTCTAACTTTCCGTTTTGTGTTCAGTCTTTGATAGCAATTCAACTAAATCACCAAGGAGTTCCAGTTTTGCTTTTACTGCACACAAACTGATTCTTTTGCTTTAAAAAGGTCAAACCTACAATGAAATATGACTGCACAAAAAAAAAAAAAAAGATTACCGGGTACTATTCTAACCTCACTTTGTAGTATTAAATGTTCATCTCCTGGGGAAGTGTTTTCTGCAAGCTACTCAAAGGGTGTCAAGGAACATTAACCGGCTTTGTAATCCTTTAGGAGTCCTCAGTGTTAATAATCACAGTTCTGGTTACACAGACCACCAGCTCTGTTAGTGTTCAGGAAGCTGTTCAGAATATCCGGTGGCCTGTTAAATTGCTGACATGGACTGATGTACAAGGTCAACTTGTCAAGGATAAGAAAGCTGAGGGAAGGAAGAAAGGAGGCTTTTCTGATAAAGAATGGAAACTTTTAAGAATTCTTATGTCAAGGCTAGTTGCAGGATTTTTTTTAATGTATTGAAGATTTGGACCTCTGTTGTTGTTAAAGTGTCCTTATCTGGTGCATTGACAATATATCAACCCACACTTAGTGGAAAGAGGGTTAAATAACTTAAGAAAATAATACATGAATAAAATGCTGTAATTTTTGTGAGTTTTTAAAAGTGTTCACTTCAAGATAAGTGGAAGCGTATGGGGAGCCCTAATGCTCTTGCATACCCTCAGGCTTAATTGTGGAAAAGTCACGCTGTTGACATGAAGGCCATTCCAGGAAACCTGTAAATGTAAGACCCACTAAGCTGAGCTGTAACCAGCAGAACGGGGGTTCTACGTGACTCTACAAGAATCCAAGTACCCAAGTTACTAATTAAACTATTTTTGTAAAAAGAGTGTTTCCAGTGTTTCTGACAAAGGTTAAAGTGTGTCAATGTGTGTTTTTTGTTGTCATAGAATGTATCAAGAAAAACACATATGTCCACTTATGTTTGGGGGGGCGGGGGGTATGTATTTCAACAAAGCTGTAATTTTTTATGTTGTGAAAATAATAAGCCTTTAAATTCTTTTAAAAATACTGCCTTCCATGCCCTCTAAGTTCCTGGAACTCAATGGGCTTTGGTAGAAATAAACTCAAATTCCAATGAAGTTGAGATGTTACAGAAGAGGATTAGGGCCAATGAAGAAAAAAAAAACGAGGTTGGCAAGATTTTCACTTTCATCTCAGAATCCTGACTTTATTCTCAGAGAATAAACAAAACAAGGTTGGCAAGATTCTCACTTTCATCTCAAGAATTCTGAGATGAAAGTGAGAATCTTGCCAACCTTGTTTTGTTTTTGTTTTTTTCTTCTTCATTGGACCTCATCCTCTTCCGTAGGATGTTGTGTAATATTGTGTAAAAACCCAAAAAACTAAAACACGCAATACTATGACTTGCAAATCCTTTTCAATCTATTTTGAATTGAATACACTTCAAAGGCAAGAAATGTCATGTTCAAACTGATCAACTTTGTTGTGGTAATTGTAGTTTTTTGCAGCGGGTATGGCGAGAGGTTTCAAATATTCACCCATTTTTAATTACCGGTAGTTGTCTGCAACACATTCCAAAAAAGCTGGTACAAGTGTAAAAAAAGATTGGTTGAGGACTGTCTCCCCCCC
>CAAKHF010006527.1:6192-29391 GCA_901007745.1 Hippocampus kuda | reverse complement strand
GTGTGTGTGGGGGTGAGTGTGAGTGTGTGTGTGTGGTAGGAGGGGTGTGCCCTCAGCCTCTGAGCACTACTTAAAAGAGGCGTGAACATGCAACTCGTCTCACAAACGCCGCAAAGCCTTCAGGAAAAGAAAGACAATTTCTTCTTCTCCCTTCTCCCACGCGCGACGTTTTTTTTTTTTTTTTGTGTGTCCCACTTTGTCTGCCACTGAGTCGAGTGAGTCGCTGTACCATACCTTCATTTTGTAGTTTGTGGGAACTGTTGGGCCTTTTGGTGATTCCTTGCATTCAACCTTACTTTTTACGTGCATGATATTTTCACTCTGTGTGTCGTGTCAATTGCTATGCCAAGTGATTACGTAAGCCCAACATGCTAGCACAACTTCCAGTGGCAACTGAAGAGCCACTCACTGGCGCCAAAGAAAAAACAAAACAAAACAACAAATGCCATTTGTAATTTTGGGCATAATGATTCACACTCGTGAACTTGTTACTGGTGGATTTGTCGATCATTCATTTGGTAAAAAGACACATTACTGATGTGGCACTTGCCCTAAAAAGATGGCAAACTGTTGATTTGTCAGTTTCTTGAAAAAAGCAGATCAACTTGGTGCTGTACTTTCATCGAACCTCCTTGGGGGCGGTTCTGGCCCGCGGGCCATATGTTTGACACCTCTGATTTAGAGTGTGCCATTAGCCTGCTATGCATGCTTTTGCAATGTAGAAGGACACCAGAGTACCCGGAGAAAACCTATGCAGAACATGCAAACTCCACACAGGGAGGCCGAAGCTGGAATCGAACCCTGCACCGCTGCACTGTGAGGCAGACTTGCTAATCAGTTGTCACTGTGTCGCCCGTGCTATGCTTTCCAAGAATGAAACGAAATATTGGTTTTACCCTTTCCTAAGAAAGACTATTGTGGTTGCACTTTCGTAAAGGAAAACAAAATGATGTTGTTGATGTAGCCCTTTCCGAAAAAGAAATCAAACTCCTCAATATGTGCCGAAAAGTATCTGACAAATGATGACAGATATATTTTTTTGTCTCATTTTGTCATGGATCAAAAAAGAAAAACACTCTTTTCATCTTTCTTCCTCATCTTGTTCTGAATAGCAAGACCCGTTCTTGTGTCGCGCCGAGTTGCACTTCTACGGTTATCCAAAGTGTACCACTTTTGGGCTACTTGACTTTGTACGTTTGTTGGCACCGCTGCTTTGAATTAAATCCGCGGCGAGCACACAACAAGCACAATGTGTAATCTTTGCAACGCTGGCAAGCCTTTAAGCGCAACATTCCAAAAATGAATGTTCCTTTTGTTTGTGCCAGCCCTCCTCAACAAGAAGCAGCCCGCAGGCAAAGCAGGTCACAAGTGGGCCTGGTTGCATCCCGTAGGAACCCATATTGGATTGTTTGTACTTTTTTTTTTTTTTGTTGTTTGTATGTCGGATGATCTTCATTCAAGGAATTTTCTGCGCTCAAAGCTTCTGGTTGGGCGGAATGTTGCGCGCCAGGTGATGGAATCTGTTTGGTGAACGCTTAACATGCACAGAATATCGCTGCGCTACACCGACAACATTTTTGGGGTATTATGCTGCAGCATTCAGCTGCTTTGTTGTTGTTGTTGTTGTTTGTTTGGGCGGGTGCAGACTGTAATCTTCCCAACGTGTGGTATCGCTGTGTACCACTAAATCCAGCGAACAATGTCGCCGCGGCAGGTGCCAAGAGTGGCTTACGTTTTCACTTGTGTGCACAAGGGGGCCGCTCTGCAGTAAACATTTTTATACACATATTTATTACACATATTTATTTATTTATTTTTTTGGGGGTGGGGGTGTGGGGCAATTATTTGTTTTTATTATTATTACCATGAATGACTTTTATTATAGAAATAAAGTGGTACTCTCAAAGTCTTAAAAATATATTACGTTTGATTTTTCCCAAAACAAAGGCCCGGAATGTCATTCGAAAATTATCTTTAATTACAATGTAATCCTTTAATCTACAACAGACCTAATAATCAAAGGCTGGGTTAGCGATTAGTGTTGAATAAATACCCACAAAAAAGATCTTCAAACACTGAAACCTATTTGCCTTCAAAATGTTTCATTTGGCTTCATTGACTTTGTCCTCGCCAAGCCATTCCGAGTGTGAATTATGCAGCTTGTCGAAAGAAGATTGTCATCTTTTTTGCGCCTATCTCGGCTGTTCATCGGGTTGTTGTGGATTTATTTATTTTTTGGGGGGGCCCATTGTTAAAGGGTACGCAGCCAGTCGGTATAGCAGCGTGATGCACTCGAGATTCAAGGGAGGTGTTTTCTTTGCTGTCTGTCGGTCTCTTTGCCCGTCTGTCTGCTTGCAGCCTACTCATTGTCCGGATGCCATTTTCATATGAATGCTGCGTAAGCCCATTGTTGGCGCGTCGCTTTTTTTTTTTTTCCTTCAAAGCGCCGCTGTTGGCGAGGCAGTGCGCATCACAGTTTAGTAATGAAGTGCTGCCTCCATCAATGAAAATGCAATCTGGGATTTCACTCTATTGAATTATGGTTTATAGTCACTTCATGTGACAGTCGCCATGGTAATGAAAGCAAAAGGGGGTGGGGTGAGCAGTGGCTTACTTTGCGTGAGACAGGATTGCCTCTTGAAATCAGCCCGATTTCGGCAGGGACAGAAAAAGTATGATGTCATTGTTTTTGACGGAAGCATGCCACGGATAAATCATTGAGACATGAAGTTTTTAATTGTGAAATGAATAAGAGCATGCACAATATATACATTTATATGAGATTTAGAGTGCTACTGTAAAAAAATTGGGTGAATACAAAATGTCAAGGAAACGTTGATAAAATTTGGGCAATTCAATGAAAATTTCTAGTTTTGCTCATGTGAAAATTGGCTTTCCGGCGTTTTCGACAAAGTTGTGCTCGGAGTTTGCTGAACCAACTTGAAGATATGTAGAAGTAAAAACTACTCAGCAAACTTGCTTTGTTGTGCTAATGAACATTTGTGCTGTAAACATCAATAATGTATTTTTTAAGTTGTTCCAAAGTAAATTACTGTTTTAGCTCCCAAAGATTACACTTGCTTTTTTTTTTTTTGAACAATGTCATGTGAGTTAATTTTGGTTGAAAGTAAACACATACAGAGTTGTAAATCAAAGCACACGCTCACTTCGTTACGGCTTTTCTCTGCTCATCAATCAAAAGTTGACCTTATTGAACCCGATCTTGAGACCCTTTGATGAGATCACAACACTAATTTAGGATTTGCCGCTTCTGATCACTCGGGAACAACACTGGGGATGAAAGACAAACTATTACAATTTTGAATAGTTTTTTGTTTTTTTTTTACCCCGTAGCGTAGTATGGAGTCTGTAAACATGCTCACGATGATGACTGATAAAACATTTGTTTCATCATCGCATTTTTTTGTTTTTTTTGGACCCATTTTCTGGACAGCACTTGGGTGGCGTGTTGGTCGACTGTTTCGCACGTCCCACAAATGCAGAGGTTAAGGGTTAATTTCCGGACCCCGGCCTTCCGGTGTGGAGTTTGCATGTTCTCCCCCGTGCCTGCGTGGGTTTTCTCCGGGTGCTCAGGTTTCCTCCCACATTCCAAAAACATGCATGGCAGGCTAATGGAACACTCAAAATTATCCCTTGGAATGATTGCAAGCGTAAATGGTCGTTCGTCTCTGTGTGCCCTGCGATTGGCTGGCAACCAGTTCAGGGTGTAACCCAACTAACTGCCTGAAGAAGGCTGGGATGGGCTCCAGCACACCCGCGACCCTTGCGAGGATAAACGGTTCAGATAAAGGAATGAATGGATGAACCACGATTTTCACTTTGCTTCTGCAAAGACAAACACTCATAGTGTCTGCAGAGACGATGAAATTAATCCATTTTCTAATTGAATCAAAATACTTTTTTTTTTGGTGTCACAGTGGGTGCATTGATACAATATTGTACAGAACAAGCCTGGGGAGACTGAAAGATTACTGTAATGAGCAGACAAAAGGATGTAATTATCAGACTGCTGTGACAAATCTTTTTTGCATGTTCTTTCCAATCCTACTTAAACGCGTTCATAATTTCTGTCTTAACGCCACAGGTTATGGTTGAAGGATACTTACATTTCTTTTTTTTTTTTTTTTAACCCACTTCCCCCCTGCGGTGGCTGCTGTTGGCGGATTTTAGTGCAGTGGGCATGAAGAGGAGGAGGAGGAGAAAGCAAGGGGCTGTCAGGAAACAAAAGGCTGATAGTGCTAATTAAAAGTGAGTCATCGCTAATTTCGTTCTAAAGCTACATCTGAGCGGCGTTTTAATCAGAAGGCTTAAGAGGCGGATTGGAGTCCGTGGTCGGGCCGGGTTGTAAGATCAATCACTGGAGGTGTTGAACGTTTTAACTTAAGACTGGATTTACATTGCGGCTCTAATGATGATTTAATGTCTGAATCATTTTTCTTTGGGGAGGGGGGGACTATATTACCATCTATATTTCACGTGGCACACATCCAATGCAACGCATGAAAACTCCGCAGGCGACAACAGGACAGTAAATAATGGGACGTAAATAATATCATGAAGAAATATAAGGCAGCCTGGTGGTCCAGTGGTTAGCGTGTCGACCTCACAGTGCAGAGGTACCGGTTTGATTCCAGCTGCGGCCTTCCTGTGTGGAGTTTGCATGTTCTCCCCGTGCCTGTGTGGGTTTTCTGCGGGTATTCTGGTTTCCTCCCACATTCCAAAAACATGCATGGCAGGCTGATTGAACACTCTAAATTGTCCCTAGGTGTGAGTGTGAGTGCGGGTGTTCATCTGTGTGTGCCCAGCGACTGGCTGGCAACAGGGATATCGAAAAGGAGACCAAGATAAAAGTCAATTTAATTATGATCTATAAATTGTTCAACTCATTAAAAAATACACTTTCAAAGGGAAGGTAAAAAGTGTGTAAACCCTTTTATGACTTTGGATGTGGCCGTTTTCAGATTTAAGCAATCACATTCAAAGTAATATTAAATAGGAGTTGGCACACACCTACCTCCATTTACAGTACTTCTGACGAACCCCAATTAAAATTCGGCAGTTCTATCGGCCCCCCCACTGACATTTTATTGTTCTTGCCTTTGAGCAGAAGCCTGGAGGCTTTGTATTGTACTTTTCGCTTCTCGATTGTTAATTTGTCCAGGTTTTTGGTCACATTGATGGTGGAAGATTTTTCAAAATGATTGTTCGTGTTCTCATTTAAAAAAAAAAAATATATATATATATATCTATATATATCATAAGAACATGGCAATAAAACAGGTGTATGCTTACTTTTTATTTCCACTACATGTGCAAGACATTCAGTACATTTCTTAACTTTCAGGTTTCAAATTACCGTGGAAAAACCATCCAGTTAATTAAAGTCAAGTTCCCGCTAAATTTCAAGCAAGTGGAGGGAAGTCATTCATGTGCAAATCATGAGTCCGGTTATCCAATATTTCCTCAGGATGCCCGCGGAGACACACTCTTTTCGAAACATGTCCGCCGTGGGTCGATTCCCAAGCGTCACTTTCACCGCGGTGGACGAGGACACCGAGGAGGCCTCCGAGGAGCCCCCCAAGGAGGCCAAAGACACTGCGTGCCGGCGGTGGCTGCGGCGCATGGGTCAGTGCTGCTGCCCCGAGACCGATGACGAAATCGCCAACACACTAGTGACGGATCTGGAAGACGTCAAAGACCACGGGGAGCCCGGCAAAACGCCTGCGCCGGGCGATAGCGAGCTTGGAGGTACATACCTGGCAAGGTCGCCGTATTGCCCATTGTCTATTGTCTCCTCCTTTGCTTCCCAACCTTCATTCAGCTAAGGCATACTGTTTGAATTACAGTCAAATATCCCCCAGCACACCACTGAACAAAATGTCAGGAAAAAAAATCTGGTGTGGGCCAGGGACAGAGCCCTGCAGCAAATCAGTGAAAATCCCCAAATGCTGTCAAATTGCCCAAAGATGCTTGACGATATCAGCAAAGCACTACTTTTGTCTAAATTAAACTTTTCAGCTCACTTCAACATACTGCTTTGGCCCCACAATGGTGGGAAAGCACTACATTTGTCTAAATGGTGCTCTTCAACTCACTTCTACATAGTTCCTTGGTCACAAGATTGTGGCAAAGTACTACTTTTTCTAAATGAAGATCTTAAACTCACATTATCAACATTCCTAAGCACCAAGATGACACCGAAGTAATGCTTTGGCCGTGAGCATAAAAACAGGAAATAGGCTGGGTTTCATGATATTCCTTGACCAAATTACTTTTGGGGTTTGGCATTTGTTAATTCTATGTTCTTACTAACATTCACTGATTTTGAGCGGTACAGTATCTTGGGATCCAGGAAGCTATGGTAGGGTGAGTTGAGGAGCTTCATGGAGATGAAAGTAGTGCTTTTCCACCCGCTTGTAGCATCTTTGTCCCAATTAATTATTTAAAAGAGCGTTTGACAACAAGAGTGCTAAACCTCACTCTTGTGGCACCTTGGTGCTAAAATCACTGTGTTGAAGTGATTTGAAGAACCACATTCTGGCAAAAATAGTGCATTGCTGCTATTGTGTGACAACTTTGGGCAATTCTAAGTCTTTTTTTTTCTTTTTTGGGGAAGGGTGTTCGTAGATTCCCATGTCACTCAAGTTACAGATACTACAGTGTATCTGTACAACACATGCATATTTTGTATTGGTCGTATACGTAAAGCTTTTCAGTCATATGGAATGTAGCCCCCGGGATAAATGAGTACCGTATTCTGTTCAGTGGTTGATTGTACCCTCTGCCATGTAGTGGAAGATCATTGAATTGTTCTATGTCTGACCTGTCACTATACGTCGCCACATAGTTAGATGAACAAATGGTGCAATTACGGGAAAGTGGATATTTTCCTGTGGCACACCTGATCTCTCAATGCTTGGAAATCCCCGGTCGACTCTCATCTGCCTGTGTGCTCGGCTTCCACAGAGTTGTCCCTCAAGGTGAAATCAATCGACTTGATGAGGAGCAAAACGGGAGCCGAGCGCCTGGCGCACCGCACGCACCTCTACCAATGTGACGACTTCATCATCCGGAGAGGGCAGACATTCCACATGTGGCTCACGCTCTCGCGACCGTTCCGGCCCGACACGGACAAACTTCACCTGGAATTAAAAACGGGTCAGTCAAGTGTTTGTGATTCACAGCACTGTATCTGTATTCATCATGAAGTGGAGGAAGAGTAAAAAGTCTGCCTTGGCCACCGGGGGGCAGTATAACACATCTCATATATTCACATTATCACTATTCTCACAGATTTAGTAAAATGCGATGATGTCAGGCTTTTGTCCACAGAGGACAAAGAATATGTGTTTTTGATATTGTATGTCTACAAGTGCTACTCCGTCGTTTGTATTCAAACATCCATTGCTTAAAGAGTTCCGACATCACAACTAAGATGCTAATCATTAGCATGTCAATGACTAGCATTAGGTTAGTGAGCTTTTTCTTTAGGCAGTTATTTGGTTGTTGGAACAAAACACAACGAGGAGTTCTCTTTGTTTTACGTTTAATTTGACGGTAAACTTCAACCGTTCAACAACTTGAAGCCTCTGTTTGGAACACTTGTTCGTTAATTGTCAACGTGCTGCTTATTTTGAAGTGAGTCACTCCAGTTTCAAGGCGCCACTGTACTCAGGTAAAATACAGATAACAGGGAGAAAAAAAAAATCTACTTATGTCGAGTAAAATAAATAGATAAATAAATAAATCGCTTCATTACTTCCTATCGCTGGCCACATCCTCTCCTGAGGCATGAGTGGGAATTCTAATTCCATGTGTGAGAATTGCCCCAACATCGGGCCGCCTTCTTGTCTCAAAATGGCAGCCGTTAAATCGCAAAAGAACGCCAACAGGTTTCGGATTTGGCGAGTGAAATAAGGATGTGTTGCTGCAATTTCTTCCACGAGATGGGGAGGGGCAGATTGACAAAAAGAGAGCTGGAGAGCGATGGAAGAAAGCAAGGGTGAGGTGGCAGTGGGGCGGGGTTGGGAGGTGGGGGGAATTTTTTGGGCTACTATTGCTATGGCAACCGCTCTTGGTTGCTATGTTCCGGATAGAGAGCCGATTCCGAGCGCTGGGTCCTGAGAAATCCCTCCGAGTGACAATCCGCTGTCGCACTTGCCTCAGATGTAGTGGGGGCCTCCTGTTTACCCGACTCGCGCTTGTCGCCTGGAGATGTCGCGACAGGGGCCCCCGTCTGCATCCAGCAATTAGAGCTGCATGTGACGCTTGGCTGCGAGACTTAACCGGAGTTGGTGTGCATCCGTATTTGGAACCCTTGAAATGCATCGAGTTGACCAAGACCTCCGCCATGGCTCTTTTCATTTAATCTTGTTTTGAAACATGATATCGTTGCACCTGTAAGGCACTCTTGATTTAGCTTGGGTATGAATGGTGCTGTCCAAATAGACATATTTTGGATTGTTTTTTTTTCTGTTTGTTTTTCTGGGCGCCAATATATGGAGAAAAATAGATTGGAGATTTATTCTAAAGTAGGACATCCATGTATAATGCAGGTTGATGTATAAAAGCACACATTAATCAATTCAAAGCACAACCTGCTCTGCCAAGGCAATTAGTCTCTTTTCTTGTTTTTTTTTTTGTGCGGATGAAAAGGGAACGACTATTGAAGGACACATTTTCCACTGTCCCAGCCCGTTTGATGTGACAGCACAAAGACGCATCCAGCTGGCAAATAATGGCGCGCCCCGACATCTGAAAGGCATTTGACTGCTGATGTCTTCGCGTGAAGCCGAGCACAAACAGCACCAGTCAAAACAACAAACGGCGCCGACTTTTCGCACATTTGAGTGAAATCCCAACCATTTGGAGCCCATTCGACTTGACTCGGGTGGTTTGTGCAATCTGCCGGTGGCCGGATCTTAGGCTGCCATTGAAAAGGCAACAAATAAAAAAATCCACGTGGTGTGAAAATATGCAAATTGCAGCACGCTCGGACCATTCTGTTGTTCTTCCGACGTCACCTGTTGCGTGAATGAAAACGAGTGCTGGTAAAAAGTGAAATGAGACATTGTCCAACCTACCTGTGTCGTTGCAGCCACAAACCACACAGTAATTTATCTTTTTTTTTTTTACGTTGGCTATCAAATCTGAATATGAAACTTTAGTTTCACGGTTTTTACTCAGCAGTGTTTTTTTTCAAGTTACGAAATGCCTCAACAGGAAAATTTTGCCTTTTGTTATGAAAGAACTTTCAAGATACGAAGGGTAAAAATAGAGAATGGGCTGCTACTCGCAGCTCCGAGTTTCCTGAACGCAATATACTTATAGCTGCTCTGCCATTGGCTATTACCTGGCTTCTTCCTGGCACCCCATTGGCTAAGACGGACCTCTCCCGAATTTGTATATGTGTGTCGACGTGTGTCTATGCAGAGTTATTCGCCCATGAGGTGTTCTGATAGTTTTACGTCAATGTGAATCACCCAGAAAAATTGTTGACCAGTCAGGCGATCGCTCACTATGGTGATGTTTGCCTTGGACGTTTTCGAAGGATTGTTAAAGCTGACAAAAGCAAACGTCCTTGGATCAGTTCTTTCAAAAACGCCAGGCAACTTGTGTGAGAGAACATGAACTAAAGAGGACAAAAAATGATGAGGACGCAGTTAAAAGTGAAATGATAATTTTTATTCTTGACTCTATTCTTTGTATTTTAAATAATTTACTGTGCAATCTACTTGTAACACGTATTTGTTACATATTTTGATGCAATCTATGCTTTCGAAAACATTTATGTCTGAATTTTGGGTGGGGCTTGGAACGGATTAGGGTATTTACATGGAAAACGCGTCTCTACTTAGAAAATTTTCTCGTGAAGAAATTTCTCCCAGAACCAATTAATTTCATAATTAGAGGTACCGCTATAGTTTTATTTTAGTGTCCAATTCTTAGTTTACGGAATGGAATTTCTGTTCACTATTCTGGAGCATATTTTGACATTATTCATCTGCAGGTCTTCGTCTGATTTGCCATAACGAGTGATAGTTTCTTTTATAATAACCACATTTCTTGGTTGAATAATTTGTAGGGTCTTGTTTGATGTAAAGTAGAATAACTAAAATGGAGATGGAATCAAATCATGAGATACTTCCAGTCCAAGCAAACTCGGTGAGGTCGGAATGCAGGTGTGGCAGCCGAATAAATACACTTTACGAACAGTGGCATGCCAATCTGTGAGGCGTAGCGCGACACGTTCACGTCTGCCTGCCTCTGCTTCCCCCCCTCAGGGCCTCTGCCAACGGTGTCAAAGGGAACCCACGTCATTATCCCCCTGGTGGACGAGCTGCAGGACAACCGCTGGCAGGCCGCCCCTGTGGAGTTGGACGGCGCCAGGATGAAGCTGTCTATCAACTCCTCGGCCAGCGCCGCCGTCGGCCGCTATCGCCTCCAGGTGGAAACGGAGTGTCCGAGTGGACGTGCTATTTCTGCACACGACCCGGCTAATGACATCTATGTGCTATTCAACCCCTGGGTTGACGGTAAAAAAAACACACACACACACAAAAAACACGAACAATCAGCAACTGTATTAGTTTTGTGTCCCTGCTGGGTTTCTGTCGGGGCATTTACACTTCAGTGGTTCTGAAACTCAAGTTTGGGGGAAATGTTTTTTTTTTTTTTTTTTAAAACTGCATACCACCATGATGGGGAAACCGGACCAAAGAAACGTTAGCTTAATAGCATCATTGTCAAAGTCTTTTTGGAACATTTCCAGAAAACAAGAAAAAGCACAACTCATACAAACCTAACAAACAACAACAACAACAAAAAAGCAAACAAAAAGAGTCCAGTTCCCTGCATTAATAAAGTTGGGTTTTTTTGTTCTTTTTTAAAAATAGGCATATTATCACATGAAAAAAACATTTTTTCTAGAAAAAAAGTGCACATTAATGTTATACAAAAGTTTAATACTAGATTGTTTTTTGAGATTATAGTCCTATTTTTTTTAGCCAATAAAGGCGTCTATTCAAGAATAAAAGGCATAACATTACAAGAAAATAGTATTGTGTTGTTGACATTAACTTGTTAAAATATTATATATAACATTATTCCCATGTTAAAAGTTTTTTTTTTTTTTTTTATTGCGACTTTATCTTGGAAAAAAATGCTCCTTCATTCTCATGAGACTAACTTTTTTGTCCTGGCAAAATTTTTTTGTTCTTCTTAATTACGGAATTTTTCTATCTCCCCAAAAAATAGATAAATCTCCTAACATTAAAAGACCCCCCCCCAAAAAAAATCTGAACTTATTGTAGTCATTTATTTTTCTTGAACGAAATGAACGCACGGTTCCATTTTCCTTGTGTCAGACGACGCAGTGTACATGGACGCTGAAGACGAGCGTCAGGAGTACGTCCTCAACGACGTGGGGCGCATCTATTACGGCACGCAGGATCAAATTGCTGTCCGGACGTGGGACTACGGACAGGTGAGGAATGTGTGATCAATAATTGAAAGCGCACGTTGACAGGTTTTGCCCTTGTTTTGGTTTTCAGTTTGACGACGGCATACTGGCCGCGTGTCTGTTCGTCCTGGAAAAGAGTGAGACTCCTCCATCTGGGTGGGGGGACCCTGTCAATGTGGTGCGAGTCGTGTCAGGCATGGTGAGAAATTGGAATTATTTGGTCTATTATGTCCGAGCCCTCCTATTAACCTTGGGGTCATTTTGACCCCATTCAATTTTTATTGTTAAAAAAAAAACAGTTGACTTTTTTTTTTCTTTTTGCTCCATATTTCATGACGTTTCCTTCATTTGATGGCGGCAATCGATTAAGCATAAAATAATCATGATTTTTTTTCAATGTCCTAAACACATATTGCCCGCATTGGTGATCCTCGGGTCAATTTGACCCCAAGCTGCTTTAGCTGCAGAAAACAATGATTTTCAAGACCCTAGCTCCAAAACAGAAACGTTAACCTGATGGTGGCGCGACAGGAAAATGGTCATTTCATCATCAAAACCAATAGGTTTCTTCCTCTTATAGACAAGATTCGTACAAAAACTTTTAAAGATACATTCATACTAATTTAATGTTTGACCGGATGGTGGCGCTAAAGGACAGCTCAACTCAATTATTATTATTATTATTAAGGGGGTATCTATGCATTCAACAAATAAACAAAGTAGCTGAAACAAAAACCAGGTCAACAAATGAATGTACATCATTTTCTGGAGCCATTTATCCCTGGAGTCAAATTGACCCCATAGGTTAAAATTTGTTCGTAATATTTGAAGATAAGAGGAAGGCTCGCTCACACAAAAACCTTTCTAAACGCTATCAGACCTATTATTAGATTATTTTGACAAATGCTTGCAATACTCTATAACCTTCATGTACAATTTTTTGGGAATCAGATTTATAGTCGTCATAGTTCAACCCGTGCAATGTTCTGGTGTGTGTCAGGTGTAATTGGATGGCTTGGTGATCAAGTGCTGCCTCTTTGAGCGAAAATAGTCCGTGCTTTTTCTGTCTCTGTGGGAGCTCGCTTTTCCTTCAGCGCTACCTTGTCGCAAAGTCGAACTTAGCAGTTGAGCGCATGGCGGAGTAGTGTACGTTTGCAAGAGACGACAAATGCTGCCTTGAAGCAGACTGATTAAACATATTGTACTCTCTAATTAAGCTGCAAAGTAATGTTATTCTTGATTCTGAGCAAACTGTAATGGCCATATGTTGTTTTTTTTTGCTTCCATTTTTGACGAGCTAAACTGAAAGATCAAGACTTTTTCCAATTTCATAAAAGGCCGATTCAATCTGTCTGAATCGGTGTTAGCGAGCACTTCTCCTGTGGCATTTGTAGATGCCTGACTCGACAGCACGATTATTGCGGTGGGCCGTTTAGACCCCCAAACACTGTGCCATGCTCCCGAGTCTGATTAGGACCCGACCATCGCACCAAATGACATTAGGCTTGTATATTTGTACCACAAACTTCATCCACTATTCCATCCACAAGTACATACGAATTCATAAATATGGTTAAGTGTTGATGTAAAACACAATATGTGTTCTTGTACAGTATGTAGTATGTATTTCTATCACTTGGCGGTGCATGGTGGGCAGCCGTGTATCTCTCGCTTACAACCTGGAAAGGAATTTTTCACCTGCGTCACCTGTTTGATTGGTTGCCACAATGTGCAACTGCGATTTGGACTTGCCGCAAAACCAGTGGCCAAAACTGGACCACATGTGAAATTTTGTGGCGGAAACCTGCACGCTGTGCGAATGTTTGCTACTCTCATTCCTTGTTTGTCACAGGCATATTATGAATAAAACTGGGAATCGTTTTTAATTGCCAGGGTAAAAAAAATAAAAATAAATGCATAATGTGTCTCATTCGACCTCAAATGATTTGCTGTCATCATTGACTGTAGATCAACTCTCGTGATGACCAGGGTGTTGTGGAGGGAAACTGGTCGGGGAATTACATTCAAGGAACATGTCCAACTGTCTGGAGCGGGAGTATGGAAATACTGACGCAATACCACAAAAACAACGGCACCCCCGTCAAGTACGGCCAGTGCTGGATCTTTGCCGGTGTTGTTACCACAGGTGCGTTACAACCCTCACATATTCGCAGTTCGACATTTGCCTACTCCCGCATTTTTTGGAACATGGTTAAAACGGCTCTGCATGATGCACTTTCGAGTCCAGCATGAGTCGCCACTCCCTCTGCTAGTTAGCTAAGCATGCTAAAAACGCTCGCAAAAATGATAGTCCTCTGCAATGGCCGCTGAAGAGCGCCTCATTGTGAGCCACGAGTGCATGCTGATTAGCCAAAGAACAAGGAAATAACTAAGGAAATAATCAAAAAGTCTGACTTGACAGTCAGCATGTGAACCGGGGCTTCGAGGTTAGGTGGCCTCTTTAGAGAGCCTCATTGTTCGCTGCAAGTGTACAAACATTTTTATTTTTTTTAAAAGACTCATGTTGCCCCTTTTCCATTCAAAAATAACGTGGTGCTCGTTCAGTGCCAGAGCAAGTGCTGTGCTTAGTTGGTGCTTAACAAGTTCTTTTATGAAGAACGTGGTGGTGAACGTGATTTTCCACCGGCAAACCGCCAGGTAGGAGCTATGTCATTGTAAAGTGTCCAAACGTCACAAGCGCGATGGAAAAAGGGTCACATGACTATCTGCTTGTGGACCTGGGCTGTGTGCAGGTGTGGCCACTGTGGAGAAAATGCCGAAGTGACCTGGTGGGATATTTTTCAGCCACCGGAGGCTTTAAGCGGATAGATTTTTGCGGCTCAAACATGATGCTACACAAAGTAGCATCCGTTTTTCCAGGTCGAAGTCGAGGTATTTGATTGGCAATTTACGGTAGGGCTCGACTGATTAATGGGCCGGCTGGTTTTTAGATTATTTTAAAATTGTCATCAAACGCAGGCTGGAGTGAATTCATGGAATTTCTCATTCCATTCAATGGCTCAAGGTAATATGAAATCCAAATGATTTGAGTCGGAACCAATTAAACTTGCGAGTCAAGGTACCGTTGTACTTTTTATTTTTCATTTCAAGCAGTGTTGCTTTGACCGAAGCAAATGTCCTGACTTTTATGTGCTGTGCAGTGTTGAGGTGTTTGGGCATTCCCAGCCGAACGGTGACCAATTACAGCTCAGCCCATGACACTGACGTCTCCTTGACAACTGATGTGTACCTGGACGAGGACCTGCAGCCCTTGGCTCATCTGAATTCGGACTCCGTCTGGTGTGTGCGCTCGCCAACCTCGCCATGCTGTGTTGTTGCCCTTCTTACTCATCGTGACACATCAGTTCATCCAAGTGGAAATCGATGATTGGTGCAGAGCCCAAAAGTGATATATGAATAAATATATCTTGGAGGGAGAAAAAAAGAAGAAAAAAACAGCGCGAGTGATATTGGCTTCATGTGAGCCTTGCTACCAGAATGATGACTTACATTCTGGTGTCATCATGGCGGAATAGTTAAATTGAGTTCTGTGACGCGGTCGTGACTGAAATAAATTGATCCAAGTCGCCAGTCGCGTTTGCGGTTGATGAATGTGCACCCACAAAAAAAAAAAAAAACCCCAACAAAAAATATTTAATAGTTCCATTAGAGTGTCAACATTGTATGACCACGGCACAGAAGTAAACAATAATAAATAAATCATACGAATATTGATGGTTGAATGTTATTTAGTTGGCCCAGACTGACTCTCGCGCTCCAAGTGAATTAAATGCCCTCATTCCTAATTTAGGATCTGCGCACCTCGACTGTGTCATTGTGTTCTTTTTAACCTGATAACCAATTTCATGGCAGCTGAAACTCATCAGTGTGGGTCGTTTTCTATTTGGCGCAGGATACAAATAACCCAGCAGTGGCTCGGTGCATTTAGGATCCAGCACTGGGTTAGTTATTTCATCCACTTTGGGTCACTTTTGACCCAGCAGTTTTAAGAGTGTAGGGTTTCAAGCTCAGGTTTTAAGCTTGGGTTGGGATTTCAAACACAAGTTAGATCTTTGAATTAAGATTTCAAAACAGTATTATTTCTAGAGATGCCGATTGATTGCAAACGTGCGTTCCGTGCAGGAACTTCCACGTGTGGAACGAGTGCTGGATGGCTCGTCACGACTTGCCCCCGGGAATGGGCGGCTGGCAAGCGCTGGACGCCACGCCCCAGGAGACCAGTCAGGGCACCTTCCGCTGCGGCCCCGCCTCTCTCGCCGCCATCCGCAACGGTCAGGTGTTCCTCAAGCACGACGCCCAGTTTGTGTTTGCCGAGGTCAGTCGATGGCGATTGCGTCAGACGTGATGACTTTTTTTTTTTTTGCTGAAGGGTAAATGTACCTTCACCACAGTCCGGCTGGGGAGTCAAACGGGCAATGTTACGAGCGCTAGACAGAAAGTCTTTGCCACCGACGCGAGTGACAAAACCAGAGTGCGTACAGGACAGGGCTGACTGAGCGTTGACAGCAGACGCGCGTGCACCGTGTATCAACACTCAGCCATATGGCGCCCGTCAAAAGTGACACTTTGCATCTGTTCCGACCTCTCTTTTCCTCTCCCTTCGGGGCATCCTCAGGTGAACAGCGATAAAATCTACTGGCAGAGGAATCCAGATGGGACCTTCTCCAAGATACACAGCGAGAAGAAGGTCGTGGGCCACCTCATCAGCACCAAAGCCGTCGGCTCGGACGAACGCAGTGACATCACACACCTTTACAAGCATCCTGAAGGTATCACCGGCTTCACGATAAACATTCACGCAGATTACCTACTTGACTTCCAATTTAAAAAAATATTTCCCATTGGAAATCATATAAAGGCTCGTGAAGAATACATTTTTCACAAATGGAAACCATTCACGGGCTGCCTTTTGCTCTCTCTCGCCGGCAAGTGTATGCGTGTAACAGCCGGGGTGTGTGTTTGTGCGTGCGCGCGTGTGTGTGAGCCTCTTATCTGGAGCTCACCAACAAGTGTACATTTGTAACAAGGCTGCAGCTTGCCAACAAGTGCCTTTGTAACGGTGGGGTTGATCTCGCCAACGAGTGTATGCATAACAGGGTGCTGGATCTTGCCAGTGAGTGCCTTTGCAACAGTGGGTTGCATCTCACCAACAATTGTATGCCGAACTCAATGCTGCATCTCTCTGGCTAGTGTAACAGCGGGCTGGTTCTTGCTGGTGAGTGCATGTATAACAGCGAGTTGGAGCTCACCGGCAAGTGTGCACAAACCAATGAGCTGGATCTGACCAGCAAGTTTATGTGTAACAGCAGGATGGATATGGCCAGCAAGTGTATGCATGGCACCATCCTGGATGTACAACAGTGGGCTGCATATCACCAGCGAGTGCATGCATAGCACAATGATTGCTCTTGCTGGTGAGTGTGCGTGTAGGTGAACTGGATCTCACCAGCCAGTGTGCGCGTAAAGATTGTCTGGCTCTGCCATGCAAGAACATAAGTTAGTGGACAGGATCTTGCCGGCCAGTGTGCATGTCGAACAGTGCGTTGGATCTCACCAGTGAGTGCGTGTCTAACAGTGAGCAGCACGTTGCCAGCGAGAGTCTGCATAACAGACCGCTTGATCTCGCTGGAGGGGGCCTAGCTAACAGTCTGTACTCACTGGCTTGCGTGCATGTTTTGGCTGTTCCTCAACCGTCCCCTCTTTCGCTTCATCCGTCTCATTTGTGGTCATCTTACCAGTGAGTGTATGCATAACTGCAGAATGGATCTTACGAGATCTTTAAATTTGTGTGTAACTACGAGCTGGATCTCACCGGTGAGTGCTTTGGTAACGTCTGACTGACTCTAGTAGTTTCGCTGGTAAGTGTATGCGTCAGAGTGCAAATCTTTGATTTGAATTTGAAACGGTTCCCCCGTGTCATCTGTTCAGGAACAGAGGCGGAGCGCATCGCCGTGGAGACGGCGTGTCGTTACGGCTCCAAGGCGGACGCATACTCCTCCCCCGAGGTGGAGGACGTCCTCATCGAAGTGGCCTTGGATGGCGACGGCCCCCAAATGGGGCGGGACGCTGAGCTGACCCTAACATTGAGAAACAGCAGCGCAGAACAGCGCCACATCATCCTGCACAGCCAAGTGGCCATCATGTACTACACCGGTGTCCACAAGGCCACCGTCAAGACGGCCCACACCAATCTGGAACTGCTGCCCACTGAGGGTAAGTCCCCTTTACTCCGTAATCTCAATGTTGCTGCGGCGCTCCTATTTTCTTTGCTGCTAGTCTCCTCTTGGGCAATGGATGATTCCTTAATCCTGGACGCCTCAGTATTATAGCCAAATCGTCTTGGTTTTGCCTCAACCTTTAATTTTCTTGCAGCCCTGAGTGTCTTCTTGGATAAAAGGAGACCTCTAAACTCAGGGCACAATACCCTTATACGCCACAATTTCTGCTTGGCTGCAGCGCTCCCTTTTCTGACTGCTCTTTGGATATAAGGTGCACTGCAATATTTTACTTTACAGTCTACGTTTTGCTGCAGAATTATGTCTTCTCAGTGCCCTTATTCTCCTCTCCCACAGAAGAAGACACTTAAAGAAAGATGCATTTGTGTACTCCACAGTCTCTGCTTTGCTGCAGCGCAAAGTTTTCTAACTGCCCTCACTGTCCTTTTGGCTAAAACAAAAAATATTTAACATTTTGTTGTAGCCCGGCGTTTATTGGATCCCCCTTTTCATGGATAAAAGTAGACCCCTTAGCTCTTGACACTGCAATGCAAAACTCCAGCCTTCGCTTTATAGCAATGATCCATTTTCTTGCTGCCCGCCATCTTGTCTGACATAACATAAGACCCCTTTGTTCTTGTCAGTGATCTACATTGCAGTGTCTGCTCTACTGCTTCACTCGTTTTATCATTGCCCTCAGTGTCCTCTTGGATAAAAACCCTCACTCTCGTCCTTGTTGTTTTTTGTTAGCGTGTCTGACTTTAACCGATGTGTTGGTAGTGCGTTTTTCGCAGTTCCCAACTTACTCGATTGAATTCAGCGCTCCTTTTTCAATGAAGAGTCTGTTTATTGTTGATCAGCTTGCAGTGTAGCGTCCTGCTTCCCTCTTACTTAAACCTTGAAGGGCACTGATAGGTCTGCCACAATTTTATCATTCTTTGCAATCCCCCGTCTGCCTCTGTTGGTTTTGAGCAGAAACACAATATATCAAAATGTAAGACCAAGCAGCACTGCTGTCACTCACTTGTGTGATCGCAGTGGGCGTTTTAAAAAAAATATGTATATATATGTGATGTGTCATCTTTATTCCTTTAGAGAAGGTTTTGGAGTGGACCCTTGAGTACAAAGACTACAAGGACCAACTGGTGGACCAGGCCGCCCTCATGCTGACATTGTCAGGTCGGGTCAAGGAGACACAGCAGGTCCTCGCCACTCAGTTCAGTTTCCGACTCAGGACTCCAGACCTACTCTTAAAAGTAAGCCCAAATGGAAAAATGAAATAGACATGACTTGGGGGTAAAAATTTGGCAACTATATAGATGTAATGTGCCCACAAAATACACATGCCCTGAAAAATTGATTGCAAATCGTAGATTTTCATGATAGAGTTGTGATTTCCAGAATAGAAAACTAGATACTTTCCACAAACAAAATTGGTGGTGTACAGTTGCAGGGAAAATACTGTACATTGTGGCCACGTGTTTTTCTTCCACGTCATGTCAGGCACCCCGGAGAAAAACACCACGTCAGGAAAAAAAACAAACCAAACTAAGTCAAAATGAACTTCTTCTTTGGTTCAGCCCGTCGGGAAGGCCGTTGTCGGGGAGAAGATCGCAGTGGAGATTTCCTTCACTAACCCCCTACCTCAGATGCTGAAGTCTGTCATGTTCCACGTCGAGGGACTTGGCCTTGCCACCGCTCGAAAGATTCATTACGGGTGAGCGGAAAAACATACAACACTATGTTGTCGTCGCACCCCCCCCCCCCCACACACACACACACTTTTGTAACTGACATTTCCCGTCCCTCCCCTCAGAGATATCGGAAGTCGAGCCACCGTCTCCCTGACTGAGCACTTGGTACCCACGCTTGCCGGGTCCAGGAAATTACTGGCGTCTTTACATTGCCAGCAGCTCACGCAGGTCCACGGCGTGATGGACGTCGCCGTGCACGAAAGGAACTATGGCGCGGTATAGCGACTGAACTTTCCTGTCGAAAGGAGAAACGAAAAATGCATAGTGAAACTTTATATATCGTCTGACATTGGCCACCACAAGGATTTTTTTCTCTCAAAAAAGCCTTCGGTCAAATGTTGGATTTCACCTTGGAAAGGGATGAAGGTCCAAGTGTAAGTTAGGACTCACACAAAGTAATTCACAAGCTTTAAGTCCTTGTCCTTTCCAGTTTGCTTTTGGGCATGATTAGGTTGAAATAACTCGATTACACACAGTGAACCTCGAGAAGGGCAATGCGAGTGAGAAAGTGGTGAACAAGTCACAGCCTCGCAGCGCCACGGGACTGGGTTCGAATCTTGATTCAAGCGCTCCTTCATAGCGTTAGCATAGGTTCTGCCTACATTCCAAACACGTTACTTTCACTAAAGGTGTGAATGTAAGCGTGAATGCTGATCTATATGTGACCAATCCAGGGTGTACCCTGCATTTCCTCACCCCAAAGTCAGCTGTGATATGCTCAAGATGACCCACGACACTAATCGGCACAAGCACTACAGAAAACGAATAGATGGTTGAATGAAACCTTGAGTTCTACCATCCATGTGGCACTCAAATCCAGAACCTCTCGACAGTGAGTCGAAACGTGCTAACTGCCCTGAGATAGTATTTAAATCAAAAATGCTTAAAATAAATAAATACAATTAAAAGCTGCACCTCTAAAGTTGTGCAAAACACCAGAGAGTGCATTTTATACAGCTATGATCATAATATAGCTGGTATCATGATACGCTTACTATCTCAATATCACCGATATCTTGATATGGCTATGATTATAAGTATCATGATACCATTAGTAGCTTGATATGGCAGTATCATGATATGGTGAGTATCACCATACAGCATGTGTAATAAATCAGATACTATAATATTACGATTATCACGATACAGCTAGAATATTTGATCGGCCAATATCATGATCAGTGGTGCCTTGAGATACAACCTGGTACTCAAATTGATTCGTTATCTTGAGATTCAACCGAAGGACAGCAGCTGCCATTGGTATCATGATACGATTACATAGTATCAACATACGGCCAAATATCACAAATCAGATTGGATCATCACAAAATTATTTGCTCTGTTTCTGGTGAATTTTGAATCATGTGAGCTGAGAGCAAACTGTAAGAAAACACTGAAATTATTGCACAACTGGACCAGATGCACTCCAGCATGTGAGGAGCACATATTCATATTTGAATAAATCCACCACTATTCTTGGCTAACAGTGGCAAAGTTTTCACAAGGTCTGAAGTTTGGCAGTTTGTTTGTTAATGCATCCGTATACTCCGAGTGCATTTTTTCCCTCAGGCGCTTAATGTTCAACACATTCAGTCAAAGTTCAGTGGATAACAGACACATTATTCGACATTCTCTACTGGATAGAAAACGCCGAGCGGGACATTGGTGTTGTCGATCCGTTGAATTATTAGGCCTGACTTGCCACTGCCTTGCGTCTTGACTGGATAATAACCCCCGTTAAAATGAAGAGCGCACGTGTCGTTTTTGCACCCAACAGCCTGAAAAAATGTAGGCGGCCGCAATAAGAACAGGAAAAAAAAAAGAAACAGAAAATCACAACAAACATGCTGCTTCTCATTTAGAAGGAGGACAGCCAAATATCCCGGTTCACTGATCTTTCAATGTAGAAAACTGTTCAAGAATTGTTTTGGAAATCAATGAGGGATCGTCTAAAATCTGCTGACGTAGCTAAAAGGAAGTTAGAGAGTCCTTTATTAGTTCAAACTTTAATAAGTTTAAAGTCAACACCATGATAGCAGCCTTGTGCAGTCCTGCTGTAATTATTCTTTTCTTTCGAAAGGTCATTTTCTCATCCACTGGTGTTTGTTTATTTCAATACATACTCACAAACCACACTCTTTTTTTCACGATTACCGGTACTAAATTGCATGCATGCATTATTCATTATAAACCCACACGACAGGGACAAAAAATATCTAGAAACTACACTATCATGATTCATGTAATACTGTATCACACATCAGCTGATATTATGGTATGATACTATCATGATATTATATTCGCCAAAAATTAGCGAATATAATAATGCAACTAATATTGTGAAACGTCAAATCCGACAATATCAAGATATGACTGGTATCATGATACAACTCGTATCATATCATGATACAACTCGTATCATGATACTGCTTGAATCACAATCAAGCCGACATCACAAATCAGCGTGCTACTTTTTCTGCACGTTCATTTTGCAATTGAATCGCTGCTCTGTATCAACTACGAATTCCACTTGCTTGCTTTCAAGTGTTTTCCGCAAATTTGTTTTCAGTGTGCCAGGTTTAATTTGTGTGCTCTCTGGGTCCCGTCTGCACATTAACCTTTGAGTTTATTAACGATCTGGCATCCTCACGTCCCACATCTTCCTGACGCCGGCACCACATGGAATCCTACCTCGCTCGCGCACCGCCGCACCTAATTCCCGCAAAATGTCAGGGGAAAAAAAAAAAAGAAAAGAAAAACGTGCTGAGTCATGCTCAACGGCGACTGAGCACAAGACATGGAGCTAATGTGCGGCACGCTCACTGTTGTGTGTCTGACACGCTGATTACGAAGCCAGCGAGTCTCTCGTGTGTTTCCGTGTTTTACATAATCCGTCTCAATGTTGTCGAGGGTTTTCTAGTGCGTTACGCTACACGAATGCCGGGTAATGGATTCCTCACTCTGTTTTGGGACGAGTGACAATCATTCCGATGAGACTTGTGCGGAACATATTAAGGGAAGCTATGCAAGTTACATAGGTGTCGAAATTGAAATTCCAAAATTCCAATCAGTTCTCTGTGCCATCTGAGCTTCACTTTGCTCGATCCTGAGAGGCGTAAGTTTGAATTTGAATTTCAGAGTTGATTTCCGGAGCTAGCCCCTACACACTCGGACAATAATTCATTGTCGGCTATGCGGCCTGCAAAATGCTTGAAAATACGGACTCTGAGAAACACTATCCGACAAAAAACAAAAACACTAATTATGTTTAAAAACATACATTTGACAAAATCTGAAGTTAATTATTATTATTATTATTATTATTATTATTATTATTATTATCTTAATGATGATTACTGTTGTTATCACCATTCTAATTCTTTTTATTATTAACCCTTTCAGGGACAGCTTATCACATCATCAGGTTACAGGGTGCATGAAAGCGTTAATTGTAATGACAATATGAATATGATTAGATAAATATGTTGCAGACTATCATTATGAATTGTTTTAATTCTCATAATTCGCTAATAACCCAATTAGTCTGTACTGAATCAAAAAATAAAGCAATGACAAACATGTTCCTATATTCATTGATAAGTTAAATCAAAACAGAACTGCTCATGACTAGCGTTTATCTTGGAATGTTGAACGACTATGAGTTATTTATTGATTGAAATGGAACTGGGTCATTTGAGCAAGTTTCCAAAATGAGCCCCCCCCCCCC
>CAAKHF010006518.1:53379-82084 GCA_901007745.1 Hippocampus kuda | reverse complement strand
CTTGGGGGGGGGGGGGGGGGCTCTGGAGGAAGAGGAGGCCGCCACCAGGAGAGCTCCCAGTGGACGTCGGCTGGCTGAGCAGAGCAGCAGGAGAACGACGGCAAGGTGTTGCTGCGGGAGACACACACACAGTTTTTTGGGGGAGGGGGGAAAAATATCACATAATAAGTGCCGACATGTTTGACACTTCTCACTATCCCTTCAACTGTTTCAACTATGATGGAGACGCGTACGCATCCTGTAGCACGGACCAGGAGAAGAAAATGTGTCGGCCCGCCTACAGGTAGGAAAGAGCCAAACTTTGCTGTTTCTTTTCCATTTTTTAAAAAAAAATTTATTCCATTATGAGGAAAAAAGTTATCTCGAGGCGTTTTGATGACAGCGTACTAACGGCCAGTGTTAGTGTTCAACTTTGTGACAAAACAGGCTTTCGGTTTTTTGTCAAGCAAGCAGCCATGATTACAAAATTCCAATTACAGTATACTGAAAAATATAGAACACTCAATATTCATGAGTCACATGAATGTGCATTGTTAAAAATATGTATTAAGTGTACCAGAAATGAATTGACAGCTTTGTTATAATCGCGATTAAATACGATTTAAACTACCGAGTTATTTTCTCGAGGTAAGTACATTTGAAAAATTCAGTTTCCTTTCAATGATTTTATGAACACATCTGAAAATAGCACCATTGAAATACATTTTGCATAACGGTACTTTTTTAAAAGGGATTCTGAATTTTTTTTTCCTTTTAACTTTGTACTTCTACATATTTCTCTCATTCAGATGACATGACTGACTTGTCATTTTTCCTCGTCCCAATATGTACGAAACACAGGCCATGTGCAGATAAATGTAGAAAATGAATGTAGCTATATATGTATATATATTAGTATTTTGTATTTATCACACCCGAAATGAATTCAGTATATTTTAGGGTCACTTCAATTTAAGTATGAATATATAAGAATTCATGGAATGGTGATCGTGTATATATGCGGCATTGAAATTCTGTCATTTTTAATTCTCTCATGAACTTTGACCATATAAATAGATACATTTGAAATCTTGATCCGCTTGCCTAATTGAACACGTGTGTATGCGCGCGCGTGTTCACGTCAGCTACATCGCCCTGATCGCCATGGCGATCCAGCAGAGCCCCGAGCAGAGGGTGACACTGTCGGGCATTTATGAGTTCATCATGAGAAGGTTCCCTTACTACCGCTCCAACCAGAGGGCCTGGCAGAACTCCATCAGGCATAACCTGTCGCTCAACAGCTGCTTCATCAAGGTGGCCACGCAAGTAAGATTTCATTCATGACGAAAAATTTTGGGAGATTTAAAGGATCTCACTGTCACGTCGCAGGTTCCCAGGACGGAAGGAAACGAGAAGGGAAAAGGAAACTTTTGGACTTTTGCCACAGGGTGCGAATCCATGCTTGACCTCTTTGAAAACGGAAACTTCCGACGGCGCAGGCGCAGGCGCCACATGAAAATCGGCCTCCGCAACGCGGGAGAGGCTCCGCCCCGGCCTTCCGAGAGCCCCGGCAAACAGCGCGCGGCTGCGGTACGCCCTCCCGAGGCGGACCCTGAACTTTGCCCTTTGAACCCCGGCAGGCCTCGGCCACGCCCCGTGCCAAACCCACTCGCCCCGAAACCGGAGTCGGAGATCAAGTTCAGCATTGACTACATCCTGTCGACCCCGGACCCGCCTGCACCTGGGGTCAGACCCTCGCACGTTGGCCCAGCCGGACCACCCGTACACGTTCTGGAGCCTCAACACCTGAACCTGCAATTCTGGACCCTGTGAGGGTGTGTGTGTGGACGGGGGGGTCGATTCTGGATCAAACTGTGAGGATTATTTTTTTTCTTCCAAAGACGAAAGTCATTGTATTGACTTTAAACTGTAATTAAATGAGAAACAAAGTAGAAAGGTACAGTACAACGTGTGTTTAAATATACAGCATGCACAGATAGGCTCGACAATAGTGTCCCGTATACATATATACATGATCTAAAATACAATATTTTTTTGTTGTTTTTTTTGGGGTGCATTTACTAGACAATGTTAAAATCGGAAACATTTCTTTGAACCAAACATCAGGATTAGCGTGTCGCGGGCATGACGGCGGCCTGTTACGCCCACACTGGCGACGCACCCCAGCCCACTGCCTAAATTCTTTCTTTGTCGCTGACCTTTGCGAATCCTGATTGACTGACACTTAAATTCTAATCCACTTGCTCCTTATTATAACACATTATATGCACCTTCTTGCTCATGAAAAAAACAAAAAACAAAACAGGTCTGGCAAACACATATTTCCTGTGTGAGGGAGATCAATCATACTTGTGCGCCGCTGAAGGGACATATTTCAATTTAACCTTTATATAATGTGTTGACTACATCGGGGAACACACTTAACATGAGTGGCATTTAATATCGCATAACACTTGCAAGGTGAGGCCCAGATGTGACCCTATTTAAATAGTGAGAGGGGGTCGGGGTAGCGGCTGAGCTTTAACAACGTCGCCCCCCCCCCACACACACACTCCCTTTATACACACACCTACAAACCCCAAATGTGATTCTAATTAAACACTTTATGCCTCCTTTGCAAATGCCCCTCATCGATCTGCGCAATTTTTTTTTTTTTTTTGCGTGAGGTGCCCCCCAGCAAACGTCTGCAGCAGCGCCAGCGTTTATGGATCAGCAAGTTTCCATTAAGAAAGTTGTTGATGTCGAATAGCGGGCTACGCCGTGGATATATTTGGGTAAATTAACTTCGCATAAAGTGCTCCGAGGCTTCTGACTGCCTGGACCAATGTCGAAAAGCAAAGGCCAGAAAAGTCTCGGTATGTTTTGTGCTCTGAGAGAGTGTGGGGGTCGTGTGGAGCTATTGGGCTATTAAATAATAACAAATCCCTTGAAATTTTGCAGTAGCTCCAGCCGGCGGTTCGTAATTGCTGACGCCGGCCACGCTCCCCATTTTTTAAGTCAACGTGGATAACTTCATTAAATGAGCAGCTCGGGGGCGATAGGAAGTAGCGTTGCAGGTCGGATTACATTGAGAAAGCCGTCGATGTGAGACGTTCATAAATTCATAAACACAAATGGGTCATTTAGTTTCAAGTGATTACAATGAGGCTGCGGAAGCACTAGGAAGGATAAATATCGGACAGTTATGTCTACAAGTTCCGATGAGGATGTTTCCTTCATTGCGTTCTGCAGGTGAACTAAAAATAAGTATGGGGGAAACAAAGCATATATTTGATATTCAGTTGAAGATTCGTGAATTAACCTGACAACATGCTAAACTGTCCACTGTAGTAACCGCCGTCCCCGAAAGGGTGAAGACACTGTTGCAGAATTGTCCTATGGGTAAAGAGCGTACTAGTATGCCGGTGAATACGCAAACTGTTTTCTGTAGCATAAAATCATGATTCGCCGGCAGCTAAATGAGCTTTGTTGAAATAGCCTCGAGTCCTCACACTCACACACAGACAAACAAACAAACAGACGCATGCGTGACCTTTAGCAAACATTCAAGTGGCGGTGCAACCAAAGCAGTCCTCTTTTACATTGGCCTAGGAGGCGTAATGAGAAAATCAACTCAGCATGTCAATCGATGGCCACTGGGTGACGTGTTTACATTTTTGTTGTTGTTTTGCAGTCTGATCATGAAAACAAACTTAACGCCATCGTATTTGAAGCAATTCGAATCTGTACTTCTCTCTCGGGCAAAATATTAAATTGTTGAATGCGCAAAAAGAAATATTTACAATTTTAAAGCATTCCAGAGGTGCTGAATGATACCGAATGATATTCTGAGTAGCATGGAGACCAAGTTCTGTGTTGCACGGCAGCAACATTGCACTTTATGGGGAAATAACATGCAATGAAACTTCAATGCACCACAGTTCTGACTTCCTGCCACTTGGGCTGACGTCAGTGTGCAGTACCTTTTGGCACCGCCAGAGGCCGCTTGGAAGCTGCGAGAGGAGTCTCCACTGTGTTGAGCTCGGCAAAAACGTTGACCTCCGAAGCAGAATAAAAATCTGAAATCATCCATAAGAGAGAATTCAGGATGTGACCACTGTCAAGAATAACAACACCACTTTAATTTTATGACTAAATTCTTGGACAATAAGAGATCAAGGGAATTGTGACTCAAAAATGTCATTTCCACAATCTTTTTTTCTCAGAATGACAGCATATGATAAACGTCAAAATGATAAACTAGTTATCTGTTTGCATCACAATCAGTCACACTGCAAGTGTTCTTTTTTTCTGGTGCTTACGTTAACAGACCCTTGCTTTTATTTTGACCGAAGGTGAGAAAAAAAAAAAAACAACTCCTGCCAGAGTCAAAGGAAGAGGATGAGGCGATTCCAGACGACCAATTGGGAAGGCCCTGGTGTGGGGTCCATGGGGCCCCCCTAAGACAGTCAGGGTAGGGCAAAAGAGGTGGTTAACGTGTTTACTACAGGTCAGCCAATTAGTCTGGCTCGTCAATAAAACGCACAAAGTCAGGAGGCTGTCACACTGCTAAGGTTTTATTTGGTTCATGCAGATGTCAAACAAGGAGAAAATCACACACCTTCACCGGCAATTCTCCTCTTAAGTGTTCGGTGATGCACACAGAAGCACAACGTTCCTCCGAAGGGAGCGATAATGGGACCCAGTTACACATCGACAACAAAGACGTCACAATAGCATGAACGGACTCACACGGGGCTAGCGGAACATCGGCAATGCACGAGGTATGTCAGTAAAAGTTCCGAGACTGGAGTCAAAGAAAGATCTCTTTGTAAATCCAATTACTTTCAATGTCGGCCCACCTGGAGTTTCACGCACTTCCCGAACCTTTTCTGCAACGCCTTCATGCTTCTGGCACTGTCTGCATCCACAGCTTTTTAACGGATGTCCTTGATGACCCCTTGACCTTTGGAAAGAGGTGGGGGGGGGGGAATCCCACGGAGACGCGTTGTCATGAACAACTCTTGTCTCTTCCCGTGCACTGAACGATTATGACAGGATCTCTGTGGATGAGTTCAAGGTTTGGAAATGGCTCTTTAAGCGACGCCAGTCCTGGAATTTTTCTGACACACCTCTTTGGTTGAAAAGTTCAGAGTGGGGAGAGGATTGTGCCAGTCAACCTAAAAAAAAATTAAACAAAAGATGGATCCTTCATGTCTCAATGACATGTGATGCTTCTTTACACAGGTTTACATTCAGCCCACAAGAACACTAACAGAACAGACGTCAGCTAGCAGCAATGTATAAAACATATCAAGACTCCATAAAAAGCCACAAAAATAATCCAATGTCCTTACATAGATCATTTCTCCATATAGTTTTCCTTGAGCGCAATAAAACCATTTAAAACACTGATCTGAAGGGGGGGGGGACAATTACAAATAAATTATTTCAACACGCCCTAACTCATTGATGAATTACACCCAAGTGCTCGTCACGTAGCTGATTTACATCCAGTAATAGTTCAAATGCCACGCCGCAGTCAAAAGTGCACGCTTGCGCTGAGCACATGGAACACGTTTACTCCCGTCAAGAGCATGAAAGGTCTCGTCGGTGAGCGCCCGAGCTCATTTCCGGGGAACAAATAGCGGGTGCCGGAAAGGTCAGACCATCACGTCGGCGTCGAGGAAACGCGCACAAATAACGCGCAAATTGCACAAAAGGGGATGAGATGATGGAACCGTGCGGTGAACTCGTCATTTTCATATGCAAGGGCAAAACGCATTTGGATCTTTGAACGAAAGAACGAGAAGAATACGACTTCCCCCCCCAATTCTCTTCAGAGCATGAAGGTGGTCACACAAACAAAACGAGTCAATTACACCTCAGCACGTAACCGCCTAACACGGCGGTTTGAAAACTATAACAAACACACACACAAAGCAGATTGGACCCCAAATAAAACAACTATGCCAAACACTTTTTTTTTTTTAAACGTCAAGTTCCCATTTCTTGTGCAGCATTGTGGGGCGCATCCCTCATGATACAGCAGCCAGTAAATGTTAAGCTCATCACCCCTCGCCCCCCATTACAATCCCACTGTATATTAAATTTGTCATTTACACATTTACAACCGACCTCGAGTCGGCTTGCAGAGGGACACAAACGGAAACAATATTCTTATCGGAATGCTCGGGACAACCAAAACCAAACCGGAGGATTTCCTAACTAAACATCTCGTCGTGTGTCAAAGCATGCTGGGAGGTTTTCGGGGACTGTATGAAGCAAAAAAAAAAAAAAGGGGGCACACCCCATTTACGACTACCGGTACATGCTAGCATGAAGAGACATGTACCGGGACGGTGTCATTTCATGCCGCTCGTCCCACCCCGTTTTCATTTTTTTTTGAACATATGAAAATAGACCGCTTTGTTTGGTTTTTCCCTTTTAGACATACAGACTCCCTTTCAATGAGGATACATCCCTGTCGTGGATCTAAATAGTGTTATTGGACGTGTCTCGGTCCATCCAGGCCATCTTCCCAGGTGAAGCCGACGACAGCTCTACATGGCAAACAAAGTGTCCTCCTGTTTCTCCGGCTTCTTGCGGCTGGGGGTCCCCTCCGTTGCGCCGGGGTCGCTACTCGTGGGCGATGGTAGGTTGGGGACCATCTCTGCAGCTTTGGCCCGCTCCTCAAGGAACTTGTCAAACTCTACCATCATAGAAGCAAATAAAAATTAAAAGTCTTAGCTGGGCTGCAACGACTGCTGAACGGTTGAGTAGACACACGCAAACGCTAATCTACTGCATGAGGGCTCTGCGATAAACAAGAGTTCACTGTACTGCACTTACCTTCACTTGTCACGCCCTCCTCGCCTTCCTCTCCTTTCTGTCGATAAGAGACAGGTTTTAAATGTGACACTGCACACAGGAGGAAAAAAAAAACCTCCCATTCGTAGTGGCGGCACCTCAGAGCCAGCATGCAAGCAATTGTCGATAAACAAACACTCATCTGTTCAATCAGATTACCCTGCCGCCTCTGAAAGTTCTGAATTAAAAATGACATCAATGTGCATCGAGAGAACCACATACCCTCAAACGCGCGGATGGTGATATTCAAACAAGAAAGGATTGCATATTTGTGTAAAATGAGCATGCGCAGAGACCGTGCAAAAGCGGATGCAAATGAGTTGGAATTGATGTTTTACAATCTTAGCACATGGGCTGCATTTGGGGGAAGTTTTAAAGAACATTACAAGGCTAAAACGGTACGACAACAAGAAGAGCAGTGGAAGTAATTTGTTATGCTCATTTTTAACAATATGCTGCCATGTTAATGACCACTGGTTCCCACAATGGCATGTTAGACTCTAGGATGTTAAAATTGGATGATCAGAGGGGGAAAAAAGGTGTAAGTGGCTACTCGAAGTAGCGAGACAAAGGAGAAGACAGCATGAACAAAAAAAGTAAAGAGGAGGCAGAACAAAAATCATGATGGGCTCACCACATCAGTACTGAGCCACTCCTCTATGTCATCCATGACAGAGGACCGGCCTCCGACACACTAGAGGGCGACATCAAAACGGCCGTGGGGTGGGCCATTGAGGGCAGCAAAGCCACAAAAGAAAACAAAATCCGGCCCCAAAACACAAAAGATGATTATGACTTAATTGGAATGAACTTACAGCAACTTAAAAAAAAAAAAAAAAGAATTAAATGGGATGAACAAGGTTGGTGTAAAGCTTCATGATAACCCATACTGACTAAAATTTAAATAATAACATTTCTTGAAATGTCCATTCTTTATCTGCTTATTCTACAGGTTTGTCTTGTTAGTAAGCCTTAAAATTAAATATCAGATTTTTTGCAACCCCCCCTAAAAAAAAAAAAAAAAAAATCACATTTTTGATTTCCTCTTTGCGAATGGAAAAGCCAAAGAACATTATTCAAAACAACTTTTTTTGCTTGATTTCCCCAGACAAATGACACTGGTTTTGTAAACAAGCTTTTTTCCCCTTTGCACCGAGATTGTGCAGATCAAAGAGGATGCACTTTCACCGATAGGAACTGCTTTAAAATTAAAAAAAAAAAAAAAAAAAAGACAAAGAAAAATGGATTAATTGCCCCGCCCTGTTTGTTTAGTGACTCCTACATTTAATCATTCAACACTCCCATTTAAAGGATTCTGTTAAAAAAAAATCTCGATTAAAAAGGGGCTATCATGATTTGTTATTTGGCTAAATAGCATCTGGCAGTATTTGCTGCAGGGTGCGGACTTTCTACATCTCTCTTTCTTCATGCACATCTGAAAAAAGTGTTTCACTGGGTAGACTCACCGTGGCGGCACGTGGCTGTTGTACGTCCAGTGTGGGAGGATGATCAGCCGTCGCAGCAGCAGCAGCCGGGCTGTCCCCGGCTGAAGTCCTGAGAAAGGAAGAAACGATGATGCATTGAATGAGTGTTTTAGTGTCATTTAACCCTTTAAGGGACAGCGTTTACCACAGTGGACAGGTTATCAGGTTACAGGGTGCATGAACGGGTTAATGAAAACAGCTGTCCCAACCATTTTTTTTTTGTTTTGCTGGTTCACATAAAGCAATTTGTTTGACCAGCATAAAATATCAAAAACAACAACTAGGGCGACTCACGATTACACCGAATGTAGTTTTTGTGATTAACAGGCCAGATTTAAAGGCTCGTGAGTGGCAAGCTTGAATTGATTGTTCAAGCTTGCCTATTTGACTTACATCTTGTTCGGTTCAGGGAGCGATCCAGTCCTAGTTTGGGCGAACACGTCAAATTCATCTTGGGAAGGGGGAGGCTTGGAACTGGTCAAAGAGCTCAGAGTGCTGCTCACAGTGTCTGCGCCAACATCTGCAGGATACATGAATACGCACGCTTCACAGTTTACCGCTAACACAGGACTAACTTGCGCAGCTCATCGACAGACATATGACTCATTTGTTCAATTCATTTTTCGCGAGCGGTCCCGAGCCCTTTTTTTTTTTTTTTGTGGGGTTGGCTGTAGTAGACATACCGAGTCCAGCCAGGCGAGAAGCCAAGGTTGCCGGAGAGGACGGCCTCCCCGCGGTGGCGCTGAAACTCTTGGGTAAGCCGCTCGGGGCGGCGTTCGGCATGTTGCTGACCACTGCTGGCGAGGCGGGGCCCAGATCGATCAGGTTGTCTTCCGTCGCTTCACTTAAGACCTGGTGGGGAAGGGAGAATTACATGTTGTGAGCAAATCAAACTCATTGTTGTGCGTGTTTCTTTTCCCCCAGTATGGCTGCATCGGGGCGCGAGGAGGTGTGTGTGTGTGGGGGCGGGGGGTCCATGCTGATATATGACAGCATAACCTTATGGTAATACGGGGTGGAGACAAGAGTGTAAAAACGAATAAACAGGTGATAACGTTATGCAGCGCAAGACATGGGCATCATAGATGTGTGGAAATGAAATCTAGCCGATAAGCTTCAGGACAGCATGAAAATGTCTGTTTGGGGGAAAAAAAAAATTCTTAAGGGGTTGTATACTTTAACCGCAAGACTTTACATAAGAATATATCATCAGCAGAGCATTTTTTTTCATTCATAAAAAATAAATAGAAAATGTCGAATAAAACTCCCCTTTAGAAAGATGAGTTTATTGAGCTGTGTAGACGAAACATGCTATAAAGGGTTGGAAACTCTTCATATTTAGCCAGGTTCCAAAAGTCCACATGGGGTCAGACTACTTTCACAAGTTACCGATCTTTTAGGGAAGGCCGACATTGGTTTCATACTTGCCTGTCTCAGCTAGCCACAGAAACAGAGAACAGAAAAGAACAGGGGAAAAAAAAAATTAAATAGAGTGTGAGTACAGTTCGATGCCCGGAGGGTGACAGTGACAAAGAAACGATGGAACATGCACAGACAGTGCCTGAGTCACCGGAAACCTAACAAAGCAATATGCCATATGCTTCGGTCTTTCGGATAATGTCTGTGGAGGCAAAGTACATCTCTCTTGAAAACAAATATCGCGGGAACAAAGCCTCGGCAGAACGCACTGCATATGGCTTGCATCATTTTCTTGGATGTGACGTTTTTGTTGTTCAATAGAAAAGGTGCATCTCAATGACTAAAAAATACAGTGGGAAAACGTCGTTTCTTTTGCTCGTCCAATTCAAATAAATTGAAACTCATTCTTGTTTGAAGCTGCGTGGCGATTTTCTGAATCAAGGCATTGATGCCCAAATTGAATGACTGTCTCTGTTGAGTTTCCAGTTAATCAGGCATGTAAACCAGGAAATGACATTATGAAGATGGCTGAGAGCATTCGAGCCCACCGAAGAATGTGATGTCATGCAGCCGCGGGTTGTGACAGTAAGCACTGAATGGCAGAACAGACGAGGGGACACGCTTGCCCCCGCCGGAAGTACTGACTTACCCCATTGTTGACACTCTGGGCTGTAGACCTTCCAGATCTGAACCTCTCGTATCTGAAGTGGCGAAAGGGCATTGTCAAAAAGGGCGGCGACAAAAGCGGGGTCAGTCCCGCGTGCAGCCGACGACACTGTCAGCGTTTTCACCTTTCGTAGCGCAAGAAGATGTTATTGAGGTCGTCGTTGACGTGCAGCAGCTCCTCGGTCACGGCTTCGTTTGACACACAAGAGATGAGCTCCACGATCCTCTGTTGCATGGCTCGACAAGTCCTGTTCAGCTCCTAAAAACACATACACAGGACACAAATATATTAAAAAAAATAAACAAGAGTGCAGAAGTATTTTGTGTGACACATAAAACACACATAAAACTCAAGGCAGGAGCGCTTCCTTGCCTGTAGCAACTCGTAGTCCGAAGTGTCTTCCTGTCCCGGGACCATCTCAGTCAGCATCTCAGACATGACCTTCGTGTTTCCTCGAACAACATCCAACTCACTGCGCAGTCTGCAAATCTGACATGGAAATGAAGGCAACAGAGTGAAAAATAATGTACAAAATTCACTCTTGCATGCATCTTGTAACCTGACAACATGAGAAGCTGTCCACTGTAGTAACTGCTGTCCCTGAAAGGGTTCAATTTCACCCTATTGGTGGGAATGGATGTGACCAGCTGTTCAATTGGTAAAACTCACTGGTCAACAAAGTACAGTAAGTAAAATCCCCGGTATGTATTAAAAAGAAAAAAAAAAGTACCTGTTCAGGTGTTGGGTTGATAGATCCAGAGGGTTGAATGTTTGGGACCGGAGGGCTAGTGTAGGCTGTTGGAACTGCATGCGGTGCAGGCTGGGGAGGCGTGGTGTATTTATGCAGGGTTGAGTCTCCCTCCGGTGCAGATGCGGTCTTGGTACAAAGCAACAAATGACATGAAACGATCTAGCCACACGCGCCAACAATCATCCGCTTGTATGGGATCTCGTCTTACCCGCTGAGGCGTGTGTATAGGCGAGAGGGTCTCCAAGTCAGACAGGGGGAACTCAATGCCTTTTCTCTTGAGCTCCTCATAGATTTGGACAACGCCTATGAGGTCAGGGCTGCTTCTGAATGCGTCGGCCCACGCCTGCAGATGGTGGCGCGGAGGAGCAATATTTTAGGTTTTCGTTCCGTTCAGGTTCCGATAATAATCCTTTCTCCAATTTAACTTGACTAGTCGCCAATTAACTGCAGGGCATATATAGACAAACAAGCACTCAAACTGACACTGGTTCTTTTCCAGCAGTGGAAACGGTAATCTTGCAAAAGCATTTTCGGACTTGGTATGTATAAGAACATCTGTTAACATGCCAACAAGACTCGTACGACCCGAATGGAACAAACTTGTTCGCTTAATGGCTTGACAAACAGTGTTATGCGCCTGTCCCCGGCTCCATGCAATGGCCAACCGGTGGAAAGAAGAGCATTGCAAGGTTATCTGATCCGAGCCTGGTAACATGAGCCGCACGAAGTGAAGCCCTACAGACACTCGATTTTAATCGGACTGCACCTCGCTCACTGCTGCACAGTCTCATAAATGCCTCATTGACTGTATTTTGATCATAAATCATTTCTGCATTGCGGTACATGAAAAGGGGCAACGAACACGCATGCGCATCGCACCTGCCATAATTGTTGTGATCTTACCTGAATGAGGGCCAACACTTTGTCTTGAACGATGGTAGGGGGGTTGTTTTTCGGAGAGATGATTTTGACAAGCACGCCGTCGACAAAGTCCCTGCTCGTGACCAGCGCATGAAACCGGTGGCCACAGTTCTTTACGCAAGTCTCCAGCACCTGCAGGAAGAGGTGACAAATGTCAAAACTTGTTTAACACACAGAATACACTTTGTCTCCCACTGTTGTCACTCGAACCAGCAAAGGGTACCAGTGGCATGACGACCACAACAGAGGTTGAAATGAAACCGATGACTAAGCGGCGGCATACGCATGCTCTCCTGGCTGCAGTGTGGTATGTACACAGCAAGAAACTCACCTGAAAACAGGTGTGTTGAGTTTTATTAAACAGCTTGTCAACTTGCTTTTATACAGTCTTGTATGACAAGGATATGAACAAAGCAAAATGGATGCCTTCAGCAAGTGTGTTTTTCAGTTTGAACATAAAGTCCGGCAACCACGGCCCAAACGACTGGAGTGTGCTCTGCCTTTCGAAGCCCATTTTAATGAGCTGTGCGCTCACCGTTAAAGCCAGCATCACTTCCCTGTAGTTCCTATTGCCATTCAGTCTCTTCTTCACTGCTCTAATTGCGTCCTTTGGCCTGCACACAAAACGGCACCTCAAATGAACAACGGCAGCATAAAATAATACACAGAAGAATTTTTAAATCGGAAATGAACTTCAAAATCGAGAGCCACTCTTTTAAGTCCATGATTTTCACAAAGCCGGTGTTTACTTGTACACAGGCGGTAGTAATAATTAACTCATGGTTTGTTTGAATAGTTCGGCATAACGACATGGATCTCATACAATGAATACCCAGAGAGGAAGAAACGTAGATGTGAGCAGACTATTTATAAAGTGACATGCAGAGGCTGGGCCCATCTGAGACGAATTACAACCACTTATCAAACACGCTCTGGACTTCACACAACAGCTCAACCATACAGCGAGATAAGCAGCGGGGCCTAGTATAAATCGTATGTGCACAAAAGAGATCGGCTTCAAATTACACAAATGTAACATAATGGCAAGCGTGCTGCGCTGCAGCTATCCTCATTACCTGTGTAAGAAGTGACCAATGTGTTGATTTGCTCTGTGCACTCACCCGTCTTCCGTTTCATTGATAATGTCACATATTTCCATGTTCAAAGTCCAGTCTTCACTTGGTAGCGACCCATCAGTTGCTTTTTCTAGAATACAAGTACAGCGAGAGGAGAAAACGCCGTTTAGTTGCCTCTTCATCAACGAATGGAGTTAATAGGAGGGTGATGACTAATGCTTAGCTAACTACTGGATAACTTAGCTCGAGCTCTGCTCATTCAGCGCACCAATGAATGAGCGAATGACTTCGCAAACGTTATCTGCGGACCGCTAAGCACAACAAACGACCTAAGTCATGCGTTTTGTCACCGGTAATGCTTTTGCAACGATCACATTCAAAATATGTTAGCTAGGCGGCTAACGGAGAGACATTAAAAGAGCCCTGTTAGCCTAGTGCTCGGTCACACGTACACAACATCGGCACGGATTCAACGTATTTCCAAAACATCTGAAAACAGTGTCGTTTCTGTGATGCCTTGTTTACATACCAATGCAATGCCCCACTGGGGTACTGTACGGATTTCCCAGTAGGAACTCCATCTTGCCCGTCAACAAACAATTCAGGTTGGGGAATGGTGATGTTGAGACATCAGGAAACTTCCAGCATACCCCGCCCCCCTAGACATGCCATTGGCCGAGCAACGCTGCACCTTAGTGCGATTGGTCAGTCCTGACATCACTCATCGGGTGTAGTCGATTATAAATAAAGGCTCCAAAGGTTACCACTGTAAAACATAAATTGTTTTATGGTTACCTCGCTTGCTCTGGTTTTGTAGCAAGAAAGGATTTATACATGTTTTATTATGTACTTACTATATGTTGACTGGTGCGGAAATAAGACATAACCAAATTTGTCTATATCTGTCTAAGCTGTGCTTTGAAACTTATAAATGACAACTTTAGATTTGCCACTATTAAGGCACTTTTTACGTATATTTCTTGTGGTAGCTCTTGTGAATTTATTGGTCAGAAACAATGTAGACAGTACAGTATTTAATTTCTACCACAAAAGATGATGAGAACGTGGATATCACAGTATTTCAACAAGATCTTTGTCCCGTTACCACAGAGTGCATTCTCCACACAGTTAACATATTTCTATGTAGCAGACAGTTCGCTGACAACCAGCTCAGGGTGGACCCTGACTCTTGCCCAAAGGGAGCTGGGATGGACTCCGCCAACTCTCACATAACCCTCATGAGGATTAACAGTATAGGAAATGGATGGATTCAAAGTATCAGTCAATGAAAACTCTGACAGAGATTTAACGCTCAAACAAAAAGAAAGAACATTAAGTCTCCATTCACTTAATGCACAGTGTCCAAAAATGTCACAGGTGACTGAGAACCAACTGGAGACTGAGTGGGTGGTGTCATACTTGGCATCTATCACAGACCCCCTTCCCCCACAAGAAAAAGACTGGCAATGTGTTTTCAAGGGTGGAGATGACTACAACGGCTGACAGCTGTTATTGCCGAATAGAATGAACATGAAAAATTGTATTTCTGACTCATACAATGTAGAGTTCTGTCAGTTAGGCTGGAAGTTTGCATTTCTTTGAGCATGCAAGTTTCTTCCTCAGTCCTGCAAAAGTTTGCGTTTGACAGTTGAACCCTCAGACGAGAGGTGTACAAACAGAGCACCGGCAGCCGTGCGGGCTCTCAGCTCATACATGTCATAGTCGTGAGCCCACTCCACATTTCCCCAGCATCGAATCTGTTGTGGAACAGGAAGAAGGCGTACTGGGTGAGTCAACAACAAATATAATTTCTTCATGTCATTGCTGCTGACCAAAAATGTCGGAATAGGGTTGTTAAATAATTATCAAAATCTCAACGCATAAGTGTGAATTATAGGCCCAAAAGGCAACGTCTCCACCAAGGCAAATATAACTGGATGATGAATTTAAAAGGTAAAAACAAAAATAATAAAATGCAGCCAGCCTTTGTGTTGTACCTGGTATTCCTCCTCCAGCCTGGAGAGGAGCACAGCCTGCTCCACACTCAGATATCTGTCAATCATTCCGAGTGATAGCACGACAGACTTCAGCTGGGTGATCACATACTCAAGCCCTACATGGAAGAAACCAAATTATTATGGGGATCTACTCTGGTAACATCAAAACAATCTGATATTTCAATCAAGCTGTTAAACTGCACATAATGTTATCAGGAGTTCTCATTTCCACCCAAATCCATAAATAAATAAGCAATCGTTTGCAAATATATACCTGTGAGAGACCAGAAGTTGTACGATTTGAGATGTTGGTAGAATGTGTCTTTAGTTGCCTGAGGGATGTCAGGGCCCATAATACTGGACGAGGAGCCAATAGTGACGTCATATCTGAAATTCACGTAATGAACATCTGGAAAGTCCTTTGTAGCATTCATATCTACGTACATTCACAAGTCACATAATATATAGTATACGTTTCTTTGGAGTGTGCTGGTGTGTTTTTGTTCACCACGATTACCTGTTCTCAATCCATTGCAATACAGGGTCCCACTCGTTTTTCTGTAGATCAACCAAACCATAGGGCTCTTCGACTCTGTAACTACATAAAACATCAACCTAATTAACACTAGAGTGTCCATTGTGGCTTTCGACAATTACTTCCTTATTATTACATTTCAATCGACATTGCAAACACATAAAAGTTTAAATGGCGTGTGTAATTAACACACCAAACAGTGTCTGTCTCCAGAAACTTTAACGCAGCGCTGATCATTTGGTCCTCGTTGCGTTGTGTAGGATTGTCCAGTGCAGTGTTGCAAAGGGTTGTCTGCAAAATGAGTAACAGTACAATGAATTGGAACAATTTGGGGATTTTGGCAGAGCAAAAATACTAATATTCTGAGTGACTGTGTACAAATCTTTGCAAAATATTACACACAGATATGAAAGTCGCTTGACTATAATGTCAGGTGATGAGCTTTACCAGGTGCATGGCATAAAACTTAAGCGAATCCCTTTGAGCATCCCACTCAGTTGCCACGGCGATCGCTAGAGCTTCATTTGGCACTGTCAACAGCTTTCCTCCAGGAGTTTTCAGCTTCCTTCGGTCTAGGTTTATCTCAAATAAACCTCCTAAGAGAGACAATTTAACAATATATTGTTGGATTATCTTATCTAAAATCTGTGATCATTAACAAGCACATTGATTCCGATTATGACATGAAATGCATCTCATCATTCTGCATGCATTGGAAACTGATTAAGTTCACATACCTTCACCTTGGGATATCGTGACATCCTGATAAAATCTTTTTCTCTCTGGAAGCAAATAAGAATATGTTTGGTTCTGTCTTCACAGCGCGAAAGCAGAAATTTGTCAGTTACCTGTTGCGACTGATGAGTATTTTAACGAACAGCTGAAGTGATGATGATTTGTACGTCTTTTACACGGCGACAAGGCATTTCCAAACTGATGGTGGAGTCTAACAAGGCTTCTAAACATTGCAGCGAAGATGTGATGTGTTCTGTTTACGGAAAGCTAGGTTAGCCGAGGAGTACAAACACGCTGGGTTCTTATTCTTAGAGCACGAGACGCCACATTTTTATGTGTATTTAGGAGCATTACATCGCATTTTCACGTCAGTGGTGAAATGATTCGTTAAGTATACCTACTGGACTTTTCATCCCAGTTAAAGCCCGTGTCCAAAAGCACGCGTGTGACCTCTGCGTCTGTCAGGCAGCAGCGTAGTACATTTTAAAGAGTAGGGAATAGTAGTTTTCTAAGTGGCTGTTGTTACTCTTACACAAGACAAAAAAACTACATTCTAATCCCGTGAAGCGTTCCGCTAAATGAACCAATAAGAATACAGGATATTACCACGTCAAAGAGGGGTAGCCAATGAGAGGTGCGGATGCTTTTGCCTTCGTCGTTGCGACGAAATCCACTTCCCTCGGAGATCGGTACCTGGCAAACTACGGCATTCAGGTTTCGAGGGGATTTGGAGGCTGGAGGACAGCTTCAGCCCCCTTATCGCTTCTTCGGGGACGCCGGCATCACGCAGACGGCGATTGACCAGTGTGGGTACACAGCCATTTTAACGGGAGCCATGCCTGTCCCTGCTGGATACACAAGCGACTCCCACTGCGCGGCCTTCGCAACCTCGGCCTCGCTTATCCCTCCGCCCCCGATCAACACCAGGCAGCCCGGTGTTGTCACTTCGCTGTTGTATAGCGGCTCAAAGTTCAGGGGGCACCAAAAGAGCAAAGGAAACTCGTACGACGTGGAAGTTGTTTTACAGGTGGGCATTCGAAGGGGCATTTTTCATGTGAAAGGTGAACTGTGAGGGGCAATGGTGATCTGTCAAATGGGATCGTGATGATTGACAGTTGCAGAATCAATGAGCACGGGCCTAGCTCGCCAAGGCAGCAATCGCTTAGCTTTGCCTGAATCAACACTAACAGCCACGAAAACAGTTATTACTCCATAATGACACACCTCACTCACAAGTAAGATTTTGCATCTGCGGATGTAAATCTGAAGAATTCCTACTGAACTCAAATGCATGTTTTGTGTGTGTGTGTGTGTGTGTTATATTCGGAAGGGGAGCATTATTGACTTGCCAATTCTGCTTTGAGCCAGATTGTCAACATGGTCACGTTTTTTTTTCTCCTTCCAAGCACGTCACCATGGAGGACTCTTACTTGTGTGGTTACCTGAAAATAAAAGGACTAACAGAGGTGAGCCAGGCTATTATTATTTAATAGGTCCATCTTAAGACATGAATAATATGTCATGAGTAGTTTTTGATGTCTTTCTGCAAAATGCATTAATCAACAGTCTGCCGCATTTCATGCACAAGCAAGTTAATAATTTTCTGCTTCACAAGAATTTCCACTTTTCTCAGAATTCAAGACAACTCCTGCACTACATTCATTTGCTAGCCAAGCAGAAAACAGCGTGTGCAGCGAACGTTATGTCCATGTAGCATTCGCGGCTGTATCACTTCCCTGCCAGTTTGTAATTTTCGAAAAAATGGGTCACATCCTAAATCATTAAGCTTACTGTGAAAAGAATGATGCACAAGTAGATTAATTTCAAAACCTAATTGTCTCTCGGGGTCAGGAATACCCAACTTTAACCACGTTCTTCGCTGGAGAGATAATCAGCAGAAAAAGGCCGTTTCTCACCCGAAAGTGGGACGCAGATGAGGATGTGGATCGTAAACATTGGGTAATTGTCTGCTATTGTTTAAGGTTTGACAAGGAGCAGGTTTCTTCTGAAATGACCAGTGTTTCCTGTTTGCCACCAGGGCAAGTTCCAGGCCTTCTACCAGTATGCAAAGACATTCAACTCAGATGATTTTGACTATGAGGATCTTACAAATTCCGACTATATTTTTATGAGGTGGAAGGTAAGTTGTCGTTTTATCGTGTGAGCTTGACGCCGTACCGTTAGTAATGTCAGGCCTATTTTGCATCATTAGGAGCAGTTCCTGGTCCCGGACCACACAATCAAAGACATCAGTGGCGCTTCCTTTGCTGGATTTTACTACATTTGCTTCCAGAAATCCACAGCAACGATCGAGGGCTACTACTACCACCGGAGCTCTGAATGGTAACCTCGGCACAACCATTATTCCTTTTTCGTCATAGTGGTCAACCTGTTTCTGGATTACATCCCAGAACAGCTGGAGATTGTCGGCAACGACGAGACACTTTTATTTCAGCGCCTGCTTAGCTTCACCATTTATGACATGATAAGGTCAGCATGACCTTAAAAGAGGATGTTCAATCGTATTTAGTTTTCAGTTAATATTCAAGCTCTCTGACGACATAGGAACTGATGCTCACTTTCCTTTTTTTTTTTACGTGATGTCATCCTTCTGTACCAAATCAGGGAGCAAGAATTCCCCTTTCACATTAGCTAGCTGTGAGTTTGCATAGGTGGAATGTTACATGTTTTTCCTCCAAAGTGGGGAATCATCAACAGCAAAAAAACCCAACATCTTTTCTCTATTGGCATGTTTGTTCTGCATGGCTTTCACTAGAATCCACCAGAACAATTGGCATGACCGTTCAGAGCGGAATGACAAAATGGGGCACCCACTCTGGGGCACCCGAGTAGTACACAGCAGTACTAATAGTATGTGGCTCTTTCACATTTACACATCATTCACATCTTGCTTTTTCCACGTTCTCTTCCTGCTGCATTGTCAACCAATCTGTGTATAGAGCAGTAGAAATTTATCGATACTTCTTATGTTGTTGTTTTTTTTTAACCTGGATTATTAAACACGTTTTAGTTTATAGTAAGGGTGGGCCAACCTTTGTGATCAAGAGCTGTAGTTGATGTTTAAAACAGACAGATGGGTCATGTTATTTACATAATCATATTACCCATGTAATCTTAAGTATGTTGTCTCACCTCACTCAGGTACCAATCTCTAAACCTCACCCACGTCCCCGAGCGCAGCGCCGCCATCTATGAGTTCCGGTGACCCCGGCTGGCATCGTGGATCTTGTTTGATGGACTTGAGGCGAAGCAGAGGTCTGCAGATGCTACTGAGACTAGAAACAGACAGTATTGGGATCTTTAGAAGACACATCAAGCGTACGTGGGCTTGTCGGTCAGACGGACGGAGTGCGGACCAATGGATGGGAAAGGACATTTGAATGTATGTGTAATTCTCAAAAAAAAAAGAAAGAAAGAAAAGGAAATGCAGCTGTGCTCCCTGGCTGGAGTGTGTAAAGTCCGAACCAGCACCAGAGTCCGGGTGTGGTTGTTCTTACCCGTATTATGTTTAAATGTCTGGCTTTTATTTTGTAATCCTTGGGACACTTCCTCAAGACACTTTATAAGCTAAGATGGCGCTTGCCAAGGGTTGGACAATAACCAGAATCAACAAAGAACTGTGGCACTTCAGGTTGTAGAAATGGAACGGCTTGACATGATGGTATATACATTATTTGGTTGAAGCCAGTTCTTTGTTTGCTTGCCAAGAGGATATTTTTGTGATTCTATCAGAAAAGATGGATACTTAGCGGCACTTTTATGCCCCACCCCCGACCCCCGTGGGTGACACGCTAATCAAGCAAATCCCTTTCTCCTTTTGCCCTTGTTAGATATGCTTTTTAATCACAAGTGATTGCGGTGGATGTTGTATGATTGTTACATTTGCACAACGATGAATTGCAGTATGTTATTAAGGCTAATGCTCACATGCCCTGCGGTACAAAAGCTCAAAGCGATATGGAGAGGAAAAAAATAAGCTTTTCAATGACTTTTAAAGCGTTTGACTGTTTGGCGTGTTGAGAGACAAAACAATCACATTTAAGTATTTTCACAGAGTATCCCCCCCAGCTCTGCATTAAACAAAGAGCTTTTTGTGTGTCCCTTTTAACTTACAGATTCCATTCCTTCCATTGACGTCTCTTTTGACTATGCAACATGTTCAACATAGCACTCTCCAAACACCAAACCTCCATTTTCAGAGATTTTATTCTATCCTTAGAGTATATGAAACGAAAAAAAAAATCTTATCTTCGTTTAAAGAAAATATTTTTGTTAAAATGTCCAATGAGGCCCCTTTATCATGTTCCCTTGTGATGTGACTGTGCCATGTTTTTAAAGTTTATCAGAGTTGTACTATAACAGATCCAGATGTGTGTTTTCTTGAGATTGAGCCCGAATTGGATTGACTGATTGTATCGAATGAACAATGGATTTGAAAAGGAGAAATCATCCAAACGAACCTGCTGTCTGTGCTTTTATAGCTTTTTTATTTGTTTAACATTTGCTTCCCTCTAGTGGGTGACAATGGTTCGTGCTAATTTTAATGCCTTAAAGTTGCGTCACACCAAGTTCAATACTGTACAGTTTTGTGTTTGGAGGTCACCACCCAGATTAACAAAACAAAACAAAAAAAGGTTCTTCAGAAAGTAGCTGTGCTGTTATATTTTTATTAACAGACATGTTGCAATACAGAATATATACCTCCTGTATTTTATTTTTAAACTCAGCAACTTTCCAAACATCCTAGATGGCAAAAGGCCATCTGGTAATCATTTCTCCAATTAATGAAACAAGCATCTACTAGTTATTGCCCTAACTGATACTGGATCAAAAGGATAGCAGCGATTCATTGCCTTCCAGGAGGAAATGTGGTTGGAAAACGGGAGGGGGGAAAAAATCAGCTTGCAAAATTCTCACTCACCATTCACTCTCAAAAACCCAAATGCACTCGGAAGTAAGCCATGTTGGACACCACACTACTTAAATGGGGGTAGGGACGGGACAAATACAACTTAGCAGAAAAGGTTGGAGAAGAAACAAATGTAACATGTTATCTAACAATGGTGCAGTGATGGATGGCCAAGGTGATCCAAGTCTTCACTGGAAATTATCATTGTGTGAATGTCTTCAATGGAAATGATCAGAAAGACATTGGGAGACTAGTTTTCAGGTACAAACTGTACACGTTAGTTCTAATTGTGTAGCAGACAGCACACACCCATCATGTGATGTCTTTTCTTTGCAACCTATAGGGTCGGCTACGTAACAATGGTTAAATGGGTTGGAAAATGTTTGCCATTATGTAATGGAAATCAATAAGACTCTTAAGAAACATTTTCTCTTTTTCTTCTTGAAAATAAGAATGAGGAGACGAGTTGCTGCATTGATCACGTTGGATGCTTTGATCTGACTGTCATTAGAGCAAGAGACACAAACGAAACCCAAACGGACTCGAAGGTGAGCCAAGTAGAACACCACATGACTTGAAAACATTAGAAAATGAAGCATTTTCGCTACTGCTGATGGTAGCCAATTCCAGATGACATTGAGCAAGAGGCACGGTATATGATGGACTGTTGGCCAATCAATCAGAGTTCACATACAAACAACCATTCACTCGCACATCGAAATAGAATACAATCTGCACTAAATTTAACTTTTGCCCTTGCCTAGACCCGGCAGTGAAAGAAGACGTTCCACCTTATTATCAGAGCGTACTTTATGCAACAAGGCCGAACTGAAGAAGCCTGCTCTGATGAGAGGTGAAACATCGTGGAAGACAACCAGTGTCGTCAGTCGACGTTGATACATTTATTTGACATTGAAATGCCCTGGATGAATGAGAAGCATTTTTTTCCCTCATTTACTGTAACGTTGCAGTCACAGCAAATGAGGTCAGGGTTAATAAGTTTTTGCAGTCTATGTTTAAGTTAATAACTCAGCGGAACTTGTTTTTGTGCGTTGTTCGAGTTCCGCTTATATGCTTATGTAAAATCCTTATGTAAGGTTGTGTGCCTGGGGCTCTATTGTTTGCTGCAATGCCATCGGGCTGCGAATCATGACCTTTCCACCTGAGGTTACGAGACACACAATTAGGTACACTTGCAAAATCGGTGTGAGGAAGTTTTTGAAGGACTATCCAGTCCATCCATCCGTTTTCCATTATGCTTATCCTCATCAGGGTCGCGGGTGTGATGGAGTCTTTCCCTGCTGACTTTGGCCCAGAGGAGGGGTACACCTTGGACTGGTTGCCAGACAATCGGAGGGCACATATAGATAAAAAAAAACTGCTCACACTCAGGTTCAGGGCAATTTTTAGTCTTTCTTACAGTACAAGTTAACACTAAGACAAGAGACTAACGCAACTTGAAAACCAGCAACGCAGGTAAAGTGCGTTGAATTGCAAACATGCCGTATCTGCCTTCATAAATTTGCTCACTTTTATCTGATATGGCAGACAGGTTTTGGCTATTGTGGTTGTGGAGTGAGGTGAGTGAAGCCTTTGTTAAATTTACTGAACCTCAAGCAAACTCTGGTTACCTTTTGTTATGTTGAAGCACGTTATAATTATTATAACTATTATTTGGGCCCAAGCAACTGCGCAAGGTCCCCATTGTAATTGTACAAATTCTTTGTTCAAGTGAGAGATTTTTATTGGTTTGTGCTCATTTATTTCATGATGTCAGTTGAAAAGATCAACAAAAAAAGATTGTTTTCACATTGACTTACCGACTTGGGTCAAAAGGTAGTGAATAAATGTCTTTGCACAAATGCCATGCACGCCTGTGATCAAGAGTTGGAAGCTGTTCGGTGGCGGCAGAGCAAACAAAAAGGGGGGTGGGGGGGAGACAGGGCTCGTGGAATGCCACATTAACTCAAACAAAGGTTGCTGTCAATCCTAAGAGAAAACCTCTTAAGTCTCAGGAACTACATCCATCATGCACGCACAACCTTGGGGAAATTATATGAATTGAAGCTGCTGTAACTGAAATATCGAACAGCAAAATTCATATATGAACTCAAATTTCACCCTTGCCATCTGCCAGTGGAGCTACAGATTCCTGACACGTGAACACAGCAGTTGAGGCTGCGGGGCCCAACTTCATCAACACACACCATTAGTACAGGGAGACCCCCCAAGGATCTGTCTTCTCGCCGCTGCTCTTCTCCTTCTTTACAAACAACTGCACCTCAACCCCCCCTTTTTAAAATTTTTTTTTTACTGTTTTTAATGAAGAAAAGCCGAGCAGTCTTGAGAGCCAATTTTGTGGTTGCTCAAGCTCCAAAAGTCCCCGCTCTTCATCATTGGAAACTCGCAAAGTGCAAAGTAAACATTTGGTGACAGAGGAAAAGGCCTCTCATTCTTTGGACTGTCTTCGTGGCGACACGGTGCATTTAGGTTACCTTTTAGCATTCCATGTTTATGATCCACTTTTGGCACAGGCATGTTTGTGTCAGACTGGAAAGATGCCTGGGGTGATTCAGAGCATGTACACACAATGTGCTGCTCAAGTGTTACGCGTTATATAATGAGCGAACGGTTACAAAATATTAAGTTGACAAGGTGTACACAACCCCGCAAAAAAGAAAAACTTCATCTAAAACCTATTAGCTTGATCCCCCAAAAATCTTTTCAACATATATCTCTTATACGCACGACAACTATCACACACCAAATAACTTTCACATACAAAAAAACGAGAAAAAAAACAAAACGTATTCACCAAAAACCTCTGACAACCAAAATCTCTCACGTCCAACAAAAAAAAAATCTCACATAAACATCTCAAAAGCAGCCAAAAAACCTCTTACACCAAACAACTCACACTCTAAAATATTCATACTCTGCAAACATTTCTAACAACCAAAAAGCTCGCACGCCACTAAACACACCTCTCATCCACCCAAAAACTCTGATACACACACAAAAAAATAAAAGTTTTACTCACAGAAAAAAACATGCACACACGCACAGATGCGCACACACACACACAAACACGCAAACAAAAAAACAGAAAACGTTTGTGCCTACATGAGGTCAGTTTTTGGCCTCCTGTTGAGTCCTTTATTAAAATAATGTCTTTTCGTTATCATCAGTCAGTTAGGAGAAATACTTTGCTTTGGATGGGGAGAATGAGGAGCTGCTAACGTTCTGCTAATTTCATCATTTCTTTTGTGTGCTCTTTGTGTTTTTTTTCTTTTGTGTGTGCGTGTGTACGTGTGTGTGTGAGACAAGCATTGTGTTTTCCCGGCAGTGGATATACATTTACACTTAGTGATAGGTTGCCTATAACCCGGTGTCATTGCACGGACTCCGCCTCTTTCTTTACACGGGAATTTTCAATCAAGGTCCTTTGTTGGGACGATGACAATTAAAAATGACGACGATATATCTTTGACAGAAAATGTAATGGGTTTTGTTGATTTAATCCGTTTCGTTTTCATAAAGAACTATGTTAGGATTAAACGCAGATATCCTTCCTTGTGAGAAGAAAAGAAAATAAAGGCAATGCTGCTTCCTTCTCCCGCTTCCTTGTTTGGCTTTTGGGTTGAGTCACTGGTCAAATGCCAATGAGATTTGAGAAAAAAAAGAGAGATTAGGGCATTGGCTTTCACTTCTGCAGCCCTTTTCTTCCTTTAAAATGCTTTAGGAGCATTTACACCGTTTCCTCATTCACCCACTGTTGACAGAACATCGGGAGCGCTGGGGGAATTTGGCGTCTTGCTCAAGGGCTCAGGATTGAACCACCCAACTATTGTACCACCTGAGACACACCTCATCCAGATTTATTTTAGAACGCTTCTAATGATGTAGCAGAATGTTTTGGTCACACTCCGTGATGGGTTTCCTCAATTTGTGGGGATTTGACATTCATATTTCATTGCACATGTCGAGCGGACGGATTTAAATGAAATAAACAGTGTGCACCTGCACAGACAAAGAGGTGCTTGTGAAAGCCGGACAAATCATGCAAAAATTATATTGTGGGGATTTTCCTGGGGGGTGTGGGGGGGGGGGACTTCAATCTTCTCCAAAGACTCAAAACTGTGGTAATTAATTCAATTACCACGTCGTAAAAATAGAAATCTAATGAGATGATGTTTAATTTATTCTTGTTAAACAAAAAAAAAATTGCAGAATTAGCACTGTTACCTGGAGAACTCAGATTACAGTGACACCTTTCTTTTCCAGTGTGACATGTTTCATACAGTTCCTTGTCATGACAATTAGTGAACAGGATTGCGGTAGGAATAAATGTCGGAAGGTTACATCACACAGCGGCTAAGAACTAATAACCTTAAACAGGAATGGGGAAGGACATTTTTAGCGAAACAAAGCGAGTAATTGAATGACTGTGTAACTTAAGGCCTTTCAAAAAAACATATTAAAAAAAAAATCGGAATTGCTGCATAGATGTTAATGATGGCGTGACCAAACATCCCTTAGCATGCAACCGTAAGTGCTGCTTCATAATTCATTCATAATATTATATCGTTTTTCATATTGGCTTGTTTTAAATAATGTCTATAATTGCAACATGATCGTGGTAAATTGGGCAAGTCCTCCACGTAAGGCCCGCCCACCCATCACTGTCCAGGTGAGAGGTTGTTTGTTTTAGTGTATTATACTGCCTTGCTTTTTGCTTCCTTGTGTGATTAACCCCCCTCCCCCAACCTCCCCACAAAAAAAAACTCCCATCATGTGCGCCTTGCTCAATATGTGAGACCGCACGTGGCTCTTGAACAGAGGTGTTGACATCTTCGGCAGAGACACATAAAGCTGGACGGACACTACTGCCCTTCTCCCCCACTGATGCCATCTGAAGATGGATGCTATGTGTGTATGTGTGTGTGTGTGTGTGTGTGTGTGTGTTTGCGTTTGTGTCAATCAGAAGAAATCCTGGCATTGCTTCAGACAGGAACTGCACACTCACACACTCTAATGAGTGGTTGAGATAAGCCCACTCAAGAGTCGGGACTTTTTCTGACCGTCTTTGAAGAGGCACCTGCTATTGTCTCTCTTTCTCTCTCACACGCGCACACGCACACGCACGCACACACACGCACACACACGCACACACATACACACACACAGAGTCACATTAGCAAGAGCTCTGCGGGTTGCTGATAAGAAATATTGCTGCCGCATGACAAGTCTGAAGTGACTGCACGTGCACAAATTCAATCATGCAGTTGGGAATCCAGGAATCCTTCAAGTAATTATAGAACGAAAAACAGCTGACAGAAAGGGGCATGCCCCCCCCCCCCCCCTTGGATACAAGTGGTTTGAATTTGGCGTGGGAACCAAAAGATCAACTTACGGCAACAGTCGAAGATTTGGATTCAGTTTGTATCGACACGACCGATTTTCTTTCTGTTCACGAGGCATTTTGGAGCCCAAGCAGTGTGTAACTTTTGAAACAGCATCTAGACGTCTTTATATCCACACATGCGCACACGCGCAGACAACATTCCTCCTCACGGAATGAATTTCATTTCTAATTACGGGCTCTGGAGCATTTCTCTCTGCACACCTGTGTACACGCTATGCTTTTAATGAGCTCTTCAAATTTTGTGGCTGTCGTGGGTATGTCGCATGGCTGTAAATCATTACCCAATGTGTGTTGCGCAACCAATGGACATTTTAAACTTGAAATGAAGATCATATGGTATGTCGTAAGTGTCATGTAATTTGCGGTGATGCAGGGACAGCGCCGCATCAGGCTGAGCGCGGTGTCGAAATATGAAAATTTCTCACTTTGGCACAGGGCGGTTCTACACCGGGAATTATAAACACATGGATAAAGCCATACCTCTCTGAGAGTATCATGACACTGACTGTTTGAGATAAGCAGAAAGTGAAACAGTCATTCACTGCATGGTCAGATGTTTTACGGGGAAATATGTGGAGGGGATGATCTGGGAGTGGTTATTCCCGGGAGATAAGTCAGGGAAGGTTCGACCAGCACTCTTCATGGTTCTTATCTCATGATGTAATTTAAACACTATATGACAATGTAATACACTGACTACTTTTGCACGATTTGTTGCTTTGATTTTGATTTTTGATTTGACTTGTTATTTGGTCTCCCATAGGAGAAACTTGTCTTGGAGGACAGGCCCCCCTTGCTCGGGTATTATCGCTCAGGTATTTGCCGAAACGGCTCCAACGTGCCCTTCTACTTTCCTGAACTCTGAGGTGGTCACGTTATTTCTTGCTGCTCTTCTGAACGAAGCAGAATGGCTCATCGACTCTGACATCTCGGCGAAGACTGGGGGCTGGAATTTAGACGTCATTGATTACTTTCTCGTTCATGTTAGCTTGAATTGTGGGGAAAAAAAAAGTGATTTCTGTAACTTACATGGAGACGTGTATTCAATATAAGGTATGAATCTGCCCAAAGGTAGAGATTTGGACGCTTCCACCCAAATCGCTGTCATCAATTATGTCTTTGCATCACCATCCATGCACACTGCTCACTGTGACCTAAATGCCCAAATTGTACAGCCCACAGAAAGAAAGAAAAAATTCCCGCCTTGCGCCATTTTTGGCGCACTTTGAATAGCTGAACGACAAATTCAACTCAACACAAGCATTTTTTTTTTTTTTAAATTTGAGCTCCATTTATCGATCTCCATCATATCCAAACTACAAAATACAACAACAATACTAAGGACATCTAATTGAGTATCTGTCACTCAGCACGTACAGTGCACATCGAGTCTTCCACGTATGACTGCAGGAAGCCTGCCAAGTCCCTGCGGCTGTGACTCCGCCCACTAGACGCACGACTATTTCAAGAGGCAGCGGCACAGCGGCACTGCATGAGCGCAGCGAACGGTGTTCACATATTTGCGCCCCCACCCTGCACCCCCCACTCCCATCAAAGTGACGAACCAAGCGGAGCAAGATGCCTGCAGAAAAGCGCTTTGTGTTCTCCGCTCGCTTTATTGGAGCCATGCACAGGGAGACACCAAAACTGAAGGTGAGTGCAAAGCTCCAATTTTAAGTTTGTAATGTCAAAATATGCATTTGGATCGATAATTTTATTTTATTTTTTTGTGGGGCTGGGGGTGCTTTCCAGATCTTCATGATATCCGTGCTGTGGTCAGATGAGAATGAAGTGATTGTCTACAGGTCTTATAATGATTTCAAGAACTTTCATGTAATTTTTTTTCTTGTATTTCTTTTTTTTTGGAAAATGATTTTAATATGTAAATTAAAAAACGATTCCCCCCCCCCCCCCGG
>CAAKHF010006518.1:19893-53359 GCA_901007745.1 Hippocampus kuda | reverse complement strand
AAAAAAAAAAAAAACCCCCCCCCCCCCCCCGGAACAGAAGCAACTGAAGAAGAAGTTTCCAGTCTTCGACCCTTCACAAAATAACAGCAGAGTGATCCCAAAATTTAAAGGTAATGGTACGCGGGCTTGTTAAAGAATCGCTGCCTATGTTAAAGTTCAGCTGCACCGAGCATTCTGAAGTGACTGAATCCATGTCCTCTCCTCAGGGGAGGCTGAAAAAAAGGGCATCCAGCAAAGTGGATCAAAACGATCAATCCAGAGGATGAAGGACTTGCAGGGCTACTGCGACAAGCTTCTCATGTGTCACGAAATGGTGACCCGCAGTTCAGAGGTCACGCAATTTTTCACGCCACTCGACCAAGACATGGTGCCGGACTTCACCAAGAACTGGTAGATTTCTCCTCAACGATTCGCCAGCGGCGACGGAGAGACAAATTGTCACACTGACCTTTGTGCCACTCAGCGTCATGATCCTGCTGCCAGATGATAGCTCGGCTAGAGGAGGAGGAGGAGGAGAAGGAGGAGGTAGCGTCTGGGGTGGAGGAGTTGGCTCCGTCACTCCCCCGTTTGTCACCGAGACGTACCACTGCGTGGCTCCGTACGAGACCAAAGACACCAAAAACCGGCCCTTTAAAGTGGCCAAGGATGAAACACTGGAAGTCCTCATCAAGGACCCCGCTGGTCAGTCCACGACTCTTCTTAGGAAATCTAACTCACGACAGCTGTACAAATCTGCATATTTTTTACTCTTCTTGAAACATGCAATACAACCCCCAACCCCCCCCCCCTCAAAAAAAAAAAAACAGGACATTAAAAATATCCCACGCTGAAAAAATCCTAAATCCTTCCCCATTACCAAAGATAAATTATCCATCAAGAACCGCAATCTTAAATGAATACACTGAGTATGTACTAAAACGACAGTGTATATAAAAAGTCTACACACCCCTGAATTCCAGGTTTTAAGCTACAATTATACGAGATCAAGATCAATCATTTGCAAACTTTTTCCACCATTACCGCGGCCGAAAACCTGTACTTAAAAAAAACAAACAAACAAAAGAAAAAAGCTCCCAACTACTTTCAAGAGGGTAAATAAAAAAACAACTGGGAATGTGGTTGCACAAGTGAGCACACCCTTCTTATAACTGAGGTGGCTATGTTTAGAATTGCACACACCTAGAACATTTTAAAGCACCCCTGAGTAACCTCAAATAAAGTTCAGCTGTTCTAGTAACCTTATTTTTATTTAATTGAATCGGACAACTGTGTGCGTATAACTTCCATGACATACCTATGTACAGTACATACACTATACATACCACACATATTGTACATTTCTACCCATCCGCCCCATAGACACAGACTTGAATCTTAAATATGCAGACTGTCACATCTATCACAACCTCTAGTTTTTTTGGGGGGTAGTACCTCTCAATCAAACATTGGTGGAGATAAGGCATCAGATCCTACCTTCCTCACGATCTGTTTACTCCCCATCAGGTTGGTGGTTGGTGGAGAATGAGGACAAGTGCATTGCCTGGTTTCCTGCTCCCTACCTGGAAAAAGAGGAAGATGATGAGAGAGGACTGCAGCAGCAAGGTGTGATATTTGTCTGCAGAGTTGAAATGTATCTTTTAGAAGAGGTGACCCATTCTTTGAAGTGAAATTAGCTTGAAAATCCAACAAAAAGGTGACGTTAGGGCATGAACCAAGAACGACTGGGAAAAAAAAATGAAATGAGTCACAATCAACACGTGCAACTTGGACAGAGAAACGGCGCAATTAGTGAAATGCCATGTGTCAAAAAGATTGGCAGTGATGCACTGCATCAATTTGTTGAGAGTTTGCTCAGTCTATAAAAGACAATTTATTCATGACAATTTTGCTAAGGCCGTTTTGTCTGCGTTGTCATATAAAGGTGCTTTCTACTGCGCTGTGAGAAATTACTTCACCAAGAAGGCTGACGAGGTGTCTGTGCCCATTGGTTCAGTGGTGGAGGTGCTTAGGATGTCCGATGACGGCTGGTGGCTCACCAGGTAACCTACATTTGCCTTTTGAGAACAATTCCTATCGTGTTGCACCTTTCATACTGCAGTAATTGGCAACTGTAAAACAGAACACATTGCTTTTCTACACCCAAGTCTTGACTTGGCGTTAATTGTTGGATTGCACAGGGACATAAACAGATTTGCTGGTTAACTCTGGGGAAAAATAAATAATTTCTTGAACTGAATCAGAGGGGTTGCTTATACGCCATGCCCCGGATGGGCAACTTAAATAATGGAAGTTGCCACAATTTTCATCAGTGCTCCTGAGGTCCTGCATAGAATCGCACAATTCCTAACCAGATGACAAAATGCTCATTCTTTAGAAGGCCGAAATATGTGCTATGAGCCAATGCATACAGGAGTATCTTCAAATATTTAAATTTCAAATGCACATAGAAAAGCTCCAATGCTCAACTACACCACATAATCACATACTGTGATTTTAAAAAACGGGGTCTCGTGCATAAAAGTCACCATTCAAAGATGGTGCAAAACTACTGAACCCTCAGGGATTTTAATATACTACCGCATGTTTTCCTGCATGTAATTCAAATCCCCAAATGAATAGGCCGGTTCACTCACCTGTGTGAACAGTCAAGTTGATCTTGAATGCAGCACAACAGCCGTTTGACCAATTAAGCCACCCTACGCGTCTGAAACACTATGAAGCGTTGAATACAGCTATTTAGAGGACACATTTATTCAATCCTCATGCATTTTAAAGAATCTGAAATCGCAGTGAAGAAGAAAATAACTGTTTGTGGAGTTTTTAATCTTGATTTTGTGGTGTCCACGACACATTCTTCTTCGCAATTGCAGTCTCGGGGTTGGAGGCGCTGGTGAGCGATGTCTGCCATTGCGTGGTCAATAGTGGTATTGCAGCATACAATGGGTCAGCAACGGCAAACATTTGTTTTTTTTTTCAGAATTTTTTCAAGGGTCGGGCACTCTAAATTGTCCCTAGGTGTGAGTGTAATTGCGGATGGTTGTTTGTCTGTGTGCCTTGCGAATGTCTGGCAACCAGTTCAGGGTGTACCCCGCCTGCTGCCCAAAGACAGCTGGGATAGGCTCCAGCATGCCCGTGATCCAGGTTTTGCTCTTTTGTTCATTAAAAAGTGCAAACAGATTACATCAGCGACCGCGTGCGTCCTTGACGACACCGAAGGGCAATACAATACAATAGCCTACACTTATTCTGTATGACCGAATGAGATCCAGTCGAAGATGTACAAATGATGAGGAAAAAAAAAAAAGCAGAGAAAAGAGTCATCACAAGTTTTTAAGGTCAAAGTCCAAAAACATTGCTTTGTTTTCGCACTGTGACGTGCGGCAAACAACGAAAGTTAAATTATAATTAGCAGGGCGTATCCCCAAGACACTCCTGTTGTGGTGACATTAGACCAGTCTGCCAAATTGTCAAGCACGTACGCTCACGTGATAATTAGCAATTGTCAACAACTTGAAATAAAAGGGAAAACAAACTTTAAAAAGTCTTCTTAAATGTTTTAAAGTTTACGATGCAAAATACAAATCTGGAAGCCGCATCTGTTAATTGACTGTGCACCAGGCCTTTAAGTTCTAAAGAGAAAATCTGAGACAATTGAGGATGCAGGAAAATGAACAGTAAGGATAAAGTGTTGAGTGCAAGTTCAACAGAAGGTCAAAAACAACTTTTTTTTTTCTTCCAGATTCAACGACAAGGTGGGCTATGTCCCCTCCATGTACCTACAGCCCTACAACAACCCTTGTACTGGACTTTTAAGTTTTCAGAAAAAACTGAATAGATCCACCCACAACCTGACCATCAGCGGGTTACCTCTGGATGCTTCTTCTCCAGCCCAGCTCGCCAGGGAAACCCATCCAGGGCAAAGTTTTGCACTCCAGCCCGGAGCTCAGTCTAGAGGATGCGGCTATGTGGCCAAAGCCAGATCTATGGAGCTTCTGTCAGAGACACAAACTGTGCCTGCCCAGGTCGAGGTCAATGACACCCGTTTAGAAAGCCGCGTTCGCAGTATCAGCACAAGCTCAAGCATAGACACCAGCGTTTCCTCGGTCAGTAGCTCGTCTTCAACTTCGAGCGCAGACGTGCTCGTACCCTTCCCTCAACAGAGCGTCAGCCCGAGTGAGCGCAGTCACCAGGAGCGTCGCAACTCCAGCGCCAGTTATATGAGTTCCGGGAGTTCTGAGAGCTTCAGTTCCAGAGGCAGCGACACGGGCCCGGTTCCTCCGACGGTCCCACCCAGACCCAAGAAGGAGGAGATTCTTAACCGGTGCTCCTCCGTGACTCGCAAAGCTGCTCTAGAGAGCAAAACCCAGCTCCAGAGATGGCCCGATTCAACCATCCACTCTCGCTTGTAGGAACACATTCCAAATACTACACATTGGAGTCTTCATGATTTACTCACGCTAGTTTTCATTCACACTTTCTTTTTTTAAAAAAAAATTCCTCCAAAAAGAATAAGTGACGACAGAATTGCACAACGGGACAAGAGAGGGAATAAAGTGTATCGAACTTGAAATATGGTTCTGCAGTCAGTCGATGACTAGCAAGTGTAAGGTAGCTTCAATGAAGCACTAGACGGGGCTGGTAGAAACAAACACATTGCTCCAGACGTTGACGTGGATTGTTGAATCTCAGGAGGTTTAAATATTTTCTCTTCCTTTCTGCTTTCCCGTTTTCATCTGTATCATTTGTTATGAACGCACGGAAAGCACAGCATTAATTAAAAATGAATGAATGGTCGCGACAGTTTTTACATTTCATGAGCATGCAGAACAATCAAAGTTGTAAGTTGCATCATTTGTGATGTAAAGATTATTTGATAAACTTTCTACACCACACTTGTTGTCTTTCTTCTGATGGATATTATGTCATGAATGTATTTGGAATGAGTGGATGGGAAGCTGGTGCTTCATCAGTATTGTAGGATTCTTCGTGAGGGCATTTCTTTCTCCCTCGAGCTTTAAGGGGGAGTTGCCAGACATTTTGGTTGTTTCCTCAATTACTCGATTTGGTTTTGACAATCACCCAACGATTGTCGATCATGAATTCTGTTTTGGTTTGGTGCCAACTCTCATTTCTTCACAACAAAGGCTGGCCGATTGAGTGGAATACAAGAATGTTGCTTTGCGTTTGCGTGTTTAACAAGAACAGTAGTTCTATTATTCCCGGAACCCTACTATTGAAAGTGATAAATGGCTTTTAATTCAAGGTGTGGACTATAGAATAGCATTCTAAACACTGAGGGGAGTTTAGTGGATCCTTTTAAATGTATTAGTATGGAGTAAGTTGTGTTTTAAGGTGATTCATTTCATTCGGAATACATTTTAAAAATCTCTATAATTCGACAATCTCTTCCAGGGTTGCACTATTTTAACGGCGTTTCATGTTATCAGGTTACACGGTGCATGAAAGGGTTAATCATAAAACATTTTTAACAGTACTAATCAGGATGTTAACATTTGGAACGGTCATACAACGACGATTAATTTCCCACACCCCAAGCAGGACTGATACACCAGATTTGTTGAAATGAAAACCGCCTGGAAAAAAGTTCCCCAAAAGAAATCCACACTGCAACGGTCCAATGAAATTCGAGAACAAATGAGAAACAAAGAACATCTTCTTAGTTTGGAAAAAGGTTACAGTCATACAGGGCTACTTCAGGATCTGGACCACTTTTGTCATCCACACAACTCATGTGTTAACAGTAAAAGAAGAAAACAGAAAATGTGTTCCCCACCAGTCCACTTGAAATTGATGATGAATGAAAGACATGGTGACAATGGTGCTGAGGCTGCTTGAGAGGAGAGTCTCTTCACATTAACAGTGTTGGTGGACGAAAACATCTGTATGATGGGAATAAAAACAACCATGTATATTTTAGTACATCATTTTCATTTTTGGCCACATAGATAACGGCCATCTTTTTAAAGCTAAATATCAACACAGTGCAACACCTTGCAAAAGAAAATAAATGAATAATGACTTGAATTTTGAGTATAGGATGCAGCAGGTGTCAAGCGAGATTAGCGATCATTACTCTCCTTTTGGCCTGGTGACAACTTTGGCTTCTTTACAAGAACGGCTGGTTATTGCACTTTAACAGCCCTGAACAATTAGCTGGAATGCGGTGAGCTGGAGCCTATCCCAGCTCGGCTGACGAAGGGCAAGAAGCTGGAAAAACAGAGCACTGGTTTGCAGCAGCACTCTGGGGGAAAAGAAGTGAACAACTTAAAAAAAAACCCAAAAACGTTTCAAACTGTTTAACCGTTTCAGGGACAGCAGTTACTACAGTGGACAGTTTATCATGTTATCAGGTTACAGGGTGCGTGAAAGGGTTAACTGCCACTCCCAGTTGAAGTTTACTGTCAAACTAAACACAAATCAAAGAGAATTACACTTTGTGTTTTTAAAACAACCACATCGCTTCCACTTTCGGTCTGCTTGCTTCATGCTAACACGAAATAGTATTTACTTTCGGTGTGATTTCAACATTTAAGCAACCGTTTGAACAGAAATGGCAGCCATACACATAAACAGCACACAGCCATATATTCTTTATCATCAGCAAAGAGCGACGAAGAAAAGCGCTGCACTGATTGTGCATGTTAGGTTTACTGAAGATGCCAAATAGTCCACGACTGCTACACAAAATGAAGGAACAGATGACATGCTGCTCAAAACGTTTTTAAGCTGATGCAATAAGCAGCCTCACACGATAATTGAAATGACCTTCGGCAACGCCTGCACACTAATTCCCAGCACGCGACTGCTTCCCCTGGGCTTTCCCTGCTTTCAAAGAACGTGGAGCATCTTTTGAAGTTATCTTACCAAGGCCACGCATTTATTGCACCATTTTAGAAGTTACCAGAAAGGCAATAATGTTGCTCAAACTGCATTATTGGGTTTTGCCAAAATAATATGAAGAAGAGAAACGCAAATATTTTGCAGACACAAGAGGCATTTTGTTGCATTTATGTTTGCACTGGGAAGAAGCTGTCACCAGCCAAGAAAGGATTGATTGTATTTTCAGACAAAGACAAGGAAACGAGTGAATGGTTGACCAAAAAAAAAAAAAGAAAAAAACGTGAGGCTGATGGGAAGGTCACCTGGTTAAATGACTTCCCCCATTTTTTTTTGTTGTAAACATTAGTCCTTGTGCGTGTGTGCACAGTAATGTAAACAGACTACCCGTAAGAAGGTCCATTTATCACTTTGTGACACACGAGATTACCGCCGTTGTCTCAAGATAAGGTGTGTTGCAGAAACAACACTTCAAGCAATAAACATACCATCCAAACAACCGGTGTCATTAAAACGGTGACATGGCCGTACACATTTGTGTTGTGTTAAAAAAAAAAAAACAAAAACATGCAGACATCTTTCAAGGCCAAGTCATCCTAATTTCTTTATTGGATTAGAGTCTGCACGTGATTTGAGATTTGTCATTACCACGAGGTGATTTATTTGTAATTTTTTCGGGAAAGGGAGTGCTCAAGATTGCTGTGATTACTTTCACATACTAGCATCTATTTTTTTCTGCTTGATGAATGGACTAATTGTAATTTGTTCCCTTGACTTGAATTGATTGTCGCAAGCGACTGTGAAAAGTGACACAAGAGCAAAAGCACTCAGGCTTTGACTTCTCAGGTTATTGCTTTCTTTGCTTTTATCTGGAAAAAATTTACAGCCAAAAGAGTTTCAGTAAGATGATTGCTTATAGCCAATAGCCAACACAACAACAACTGCATTTGTAGCTAGTAAAATGTATTCAATTTGTTTGGTGATAGCCACCAGCCACAACAAGGTATCGGATGTGCCTGTTACTGTTGCCCCAAATCAGCTTGAACAGGCACGGGCTTCCTTTCAATGCATGGGCTTTGTCGTAAAATGAAACAAAAGAATTGAATACATGAATGAAGCGTAGTGTTTTATTGTATTTTATTTATTAATTTTTACAATCAGCATCTGCCAATAATTAAAAGAAGCAAATAATCTCAGAGGGATGTAGATGTTTTGCCCAAAGTACCATTTACAATCTTTTTTTTTTTTTTGTTACACAAAAGAGACTCAGCGGTCAGCGACATTTTTGAAACGGAGAGCTATACTTCATGGGTTCTGATTCACGTGAAAGGGTCTCAAAGTATCTTTCATGATTTGTTATTATTAATCATGAATGACATTCATTGATGGAAATACAGTGATTGCGATTTCTCAAAATAATTAGCAAACCTTTTCTTTTTATTTTTCTCTAGTTAAGACACTCCCTTCGACAGCATTCTTAAGAAATGAATATGCCCCATCATTTCGAGAATGGGTCCACAAGCTAGTCATATTGTCCCTCATGAAGTTAATAACAACAACAAACAAACCCCCCCAACAAATCTGATTTGCCATGTGAACACTAACAGCACAGTGCGTCCATCCTCTGAGAATCTCCTGCTTCCAACAGAGAGATCGATGACTCTATTGGAACAATACGAGTCAATGCGGGCCGATGAAGCACTTGGACCCCTTTGGAAGTGCATTTTTCTTAGCTCTCCTTCAATTCGGAGCATGGCAAACGTCAACATGTCATTTAACCGGAATCCGATTCCGTTTAAGTCACCGCTGGTGGGATACGCTCCATGGACTCAGTGGAGCTCTGGGACTGGCAATCACGAGAGGACGGATGCTCCGACAGGTGGGGGTTATCCACGCTGGAGTGCATTATGGGTAAATAGATGTCATCCATGTTTGGCAGCACAAACACTTTCTAGAAAGGGAACGACAGCAGAGCTAAGAGGAATGTAAAAGCGCGCATTGTGGCGGGTTGTACTTCTTTACCTGGAACTCATCCTGTAGTTTCTTTTCAATCCACTCGGTCACGTGACACAACGTCACCTCCCTCTCGCCGAGTTTGGGCCGGACGCGCAGATCCAGCTTGGGTGGAACGCAGAAGCTATACCTGCAGGGGACAAACGAACAATCAGAACGCATGCCTAACGCAAGCAAAAAAAAAAAAAAAAAGCACAACTGTGTTTTTAATCAAGCCACAGTTTCATTTCATGCATGGTGCAGGGTTCGAATTCGGCTGCGGCCTTTCCATGTGGAGTTTGCATGTTCTCCCTGTGCCTGCGTGGGTTTTCTCCTGGTACTCTGGTTTCCTCCCACATTCCAAAAACATGCTTGCCAGGTTAATGGAGCACTCTAAATTGTCCCTTGGGGTGTGAGTGTGAGCGCAAATGGTTGTTCGTCTATGTGTGCCCTGCGATTGGCTGGCAAACGGTTCACGGTGTACCCCGCCTACAGCTGGAATAGGATCCTGGAGAGGGTAATCTCTTTTTCATCGTCCTCTTCCCGAACGCAACACATTCATTGGATTCCGAGTTTCTCATATGCCTCACCATATCCTGTCAGTAGGGGGCGGCGGAATATTGACAACCAGGGACCCTGACAGCTCTTGAACCTCCACTGTGAGCAGCAGGGGCGTGTTTGACATCTCTTCAAACTTCTTCTTGATGAACTCATTCTCCGTTGCCTTCTGGAAATATTTGGATTTAGCGATTTTGTCCACAAATCTCAAAATCTTCCTTCCAGTCCTCCCGCCCCCTGTCCTGTAAGACACGATTAACAGAGGGGGAGGGAAGTATTAGTGTGGCCAAATTTAGCACTTTGAATGCCCTGTTCAAAAGAAAAAGAGGAGATTCTGAACATTGAATGAAATTGGTTGAGTTTATGTTGAAGTTGCACTCTGTCCTGGTGTATCATATTTGCATGTACCCATCCGTTGCTGATGACGGGCCCTTTTCCCCAGTGGGGCCCTGAGGCTCAGCCAGGAGAAACTCTTCCTCATCAGATGAACCGGCACTGGATGACTCCTCGTCACTGTCCGCCAGCACACTTAGAATGGGTCTGCAGCTAGAAAAGCAATTAAAAAAAAAAAAAACATTAAAAAAAAAGACACTAAACTATGCTAACTGAAGACTGAATATGCGAAGTTGTTTGACGGGGGTGCTGAAAAGCACAAGTGGAAGTGTCTAGTTTGCAGGGAGGGACTTAAAACGGCCTCGTTGACTGAGGAGGATGTCGAACTCAGGCTGGACTTTTAATCCACGAGGGAGCTTGTGTGACAGTGTGCCTTGTGCTATATCAGTGCAGCTTCCAGCTGAGGGGTGAGATTTCTCACTCTCTGCTATATTGAGTGGTTGACACAAGTCAATGTCGCACCAGCAAAAAAACAAACGTTTTTTTCAAATCAAATCGGTTTTTTTTCCATTTCTTTAGCACAAACTATACCAGAATAAAGTAAATGATTGCTATGTTGCAAGTCAGACAACTGGGGTTCGCTCTAGATTTACGTCAATTGAATTTAATCCGAGTGACATGGTGCGAGAGTGGTGAGCGCGTCTACCTCGCAGTTCTGAGCTCCAGCGTTTGACCTTCCCATGTAAAGGTTTTTATCCAAAAACATGATACGCTGATTCAAGACTTTGGATGTTTGCGAGGTGAAGCAGTATAGGAAATGTAAGCACAGGCTATAAGGTGTGTCTATAAAATGTAATTACTAACTGTGAGTTTCCAGTTTCAGTCAACCAATCCGTGTCCTGGCCGCTCTCTTTCCCCAGTTTGGACAAGTTGAATTTGGTCTGCAGGGTCATCTGCAAGGTGCCATTGTAGGCCAGCTGCAGCTCCACCCACAGGCCTGCAAAGCGGGTCGCACAGAGGGGTCAGCGCCAGAGCACCTCGAGTAAGACAAATCCCCCTCAAACCGAATCTGGGCACACTAAACAGCTTTCATTGTGATTATAGAGCTTTGAATACTCACGACAGACTACAAGGAATTATGCTGTGGGTGCAACACATCTGCATTTGTGGAAAAAAAACAAAAAACGACGGGCTGAATTTCTAGCACCGTGGCAGAAGAACAAACAAAATTTCGAGGCCAAACATTTTCACGTCTCCTTGTCAATGTTGGGTGCCAAAAAAACCAAACTCTTAAAAACACATTAAAAAAAATCACCTGCATTGGAAAAAAAATTCAGGCAAAAATTATCTCATGCATGACAAACTCTCTTGGGCACACACAAAACAACTCTCAGGCTCAACAATAAAACTCAAACCAACCTAACAAACACTCACAGGGACCCCCTCAAAACGTTTTTAGGTGAATGTGGGAGGTATTGTCTTTGACAGTGTTATTTTGCAGTGTCGATGCTCACCTCTGTGGTTTACCTCTGGTCGGGAGGTAGATATGATTTTTGGGATGGAACAGCCCATATCCAGCTCAGTCAGGGTCAGTTCATTCATAAAGTAAGGCAACTGTCAAAAGAGACATCTCTTAGGACAGAAATTAAAATTTGTCTTTGTACTGCACAAACATTGACATCTGTAAATCGTACGCTCGAGGAAGATGAAAGAACCTCCACAACAGTACATTCAGACGACACCAAATTACTTTGATTTTGCTGAGCTTCTTCTGGATCTTGTGGGAAACCGCCTCGGCCCAGGACTTCTCTCTCAGGAAGTCCCAAAAGATGCGCCCAATCAGAGCGTTCACCCATAAAGTCGAACTGCTCCCAGAGTCATCCACCAGATCACAGGTGCACTGCGGAAGTAGAAAATCTACAAGTGACTCTCGGCTAGCATGTCAAAGGGACCCGCATGAGTGCTCCGCTTCAATTTCAGCATGACTTACGTTTCCTTTGAGGCTGGGGCTTGTCTGTGTACTGCCGACTCCAGGGCTGGAGAGCGGGAGCAAGTCTTCTGTAGCCAGAAGACGAGACATGTAGCCGGGGTAGTCAAGCAGTGAAAGGCCCCTGGCGGTGCTGCTACTGGAGGAGGTCTGACTGAGAGAAACTGCAGGCACGGAGGGGCCATCGTCTTCACTGCTGCCCACTCTGCTGGAGCCTCTGCTGGCCGGGTTATCGCTTTGGCCGCTGATAGCCTGCGACAGGACTGGGTCACCTGCAGGGAAGTGGACGTTTTATGTAGTTAGCAAAAAAATAACGGTTGTGGCATTGTGTAGTGAAGTGGAGGGTGTTTAGGCCTGACGCTGACCGAGTATGCGATATTTTTGCTGTAAAAATCAAATAAAACAGACAATAATAATCTCTTTTTTTCTAACCTAAAAGAATTATTTGGCTCATGCTGATGAAGGTCAAACCATCACAGGAGGTTAAACATAATTTTACTATTCCAGAATTGGCTGGTGTGACACGAGGAGACATGATTTACTCGTCGAACTTTCTTGCGGTGCTCCACAAGAGTCCGACTTAGGGCTCATTCTTTTTGCATTCTACCGCATCCTCCATTTCTAAATCAACTTGTCATGTCATTTCATTCTGAACTAGAAATTATCTTTCATGTCTTTGGCTCCTCACGTCTTGCCTATTGCAATTCTCTCTCCACTTGTCTTAATGAAACTGTATCTGTTCTGTCGTTCTTGTCGTGACTCACTTTTTATTTTGGGATTCGGCACAAACCTTGACTTGCGGTACACTTACAGAGCTCTCAAAGGTCAGGGCCATTTTATTGCCCTATTAGATCAGATGTAGGCTGCTGACAGTCTTTTAATTAACGTCCCTGCAGCAAAACTAAATTGTTCTTGTTTTTCCGTGTATTACCGGTAATTAAAAAAAATCATTTTAGATATGTACAACTGTATTCTATAACTACGTGAAGCACTCTTGAGACACTGACAACGTAACACAAACACTACAGTTGTTTCCCGGTATCTGTGTGTGAGATCCGTAATGTTCTCACAAATAGGATTAACTTTGACATGCAAAGAACTGGAGCATGTAATCCATAATCCACACACACATATATATATTCTCTACATCGATGCCTTATCTAGAGGCCTTGTCGTCACTAATGCATCATCTATAATTCTCCTACCCCATCGAGGCACACATCTGGAAGACCTTGGCTTGTCCCGGTCCTTTTCTCGCTCTGCGTCCGCGGATGCTAGCAAGAAATGATGAAACCACTCTTCCTTTTCTCTCCCCGTGCGCCCAAAGAGGTAAAGAGTTGTGGCTGGGTCACGGGTGGACTCTGGCAAACGTTGAAATGAGCTAGCGGGTACAGTTTTTGGCTGCTCCTCCACTTCCCGACTCTCCTCCGACCGTCGTCCAACCTCCTCCTGGGCGTTTACTCCACTGGCCAGCTGGATGCAGATTGGATATTTGGGGTTCCATAGTCGCTTACGAGCCAACACAGATGGCAGCAAGAATACCTTTGAGGGACACACAAAATTTTATTGAGCCATCCAGTGGTGAGAGGTTATTACTTTCATCCGTTTTTGAACGTTTGTGTCGTATATCCCAGTCAATGGAAGGATGTCAAATAAATGTGAAGGTCATGCTAACATTAACGTATTCAAAAACGGTCATGCTCGTCTTTCTCCAAGCTAAACTCTTTGGTCCGAGATGAATTACGAAACACCCGCAACATCTGTTGGATTGAACGCCGTCATTCCCAGATGCATCATTGAGCATTCCATCTGTGGTGCTTGAGTAAAATGGCTCTTGGAGTCATTCATATTTAAAAAATGTAACAGCGTCCCTCTCATAAAAGACATTCATAAAAGACACAAAAAGGGAAACGTTTAACCTTCTGTTTAATGCATAAACCGTTTAAATAGTACTCCTACTTTGCTTTGTTCCAGCTGGTAGGTGCGCGTCTTTGTGAAAGTGGACTCGTTGATTTTCTCGTCGCATGCGGCCCTGCGGCTAATGTTAGATTGGGGGGTGTCGAGTCGGAGACGGGATCCCTCCAGCGTGGCAAACACGGAGTTTGTCTGTGCTGAATGATACGTCTCTGTGCCGTAATCATGAACCTCATTCATCCAACCCTAGAAAACAGATGACCGGAGGTCAACCAGCATCCTTGAACTGACTAATTTCAACTTGACAATTCCACGGCATGGAAAATGATTTTACCTTGATGGTGTCAAGCTCAGTGGAGCAACCTTTCCAAATCCCCTCTCCCAGAATCGGTTTGCTTGGAAAAGCTGAATAGAAGGACCTGGAAGAGCCCATTCGAATCAGCAAGAGTCCGAGCAAGAAACCCATTGCCACCCCGAGAGCCAGGCCAGAGAAATATGGATTCAGTGGTAGGGTAAAATAACCGTAGGAGATTATTGCCACATAGAATAAACTCATGCACGGTGGAGGGTTGCTTGTGTGAAGTGGAGACGTCCTACATGATGCGACCTGTGCCGCTTTCCCGGCTTGCTGGTGAGTATCGATGGAAAAAACCTGCACTGCATCTCCGTCGGAATAAAATCCTTGCTCTTCATCGCTGAGATGTTTGCAGTGATGCACTGGACAGGTGCTGCGGGGGCTTCTCCCGGCATATCTAACCGTAGGCCAGTGGAAAACATCACCATCTGTCCTGCCGCCACTCCTCACTGGAGATTCCGAGACCCCCGCGTCTGTGCTAGCTTCCCGGCCCGAACCTCTAGAAATGACCTGGGTGGTCTTACACGTGTGTTTGGGGCTGCCTGTGCTATCTTCTCTCCTGATCTTGTTGAACATACTGCTGAGCGGCTCATGGACCGCCTCTGAGAGTTTCCTCTTGGTGTCCTCGAGTTCCATTTTAAAGAAACCGCCTTTATGACCCTCTCCGCTTGGAGAGAGCGTGCTGGGAGATGGGGGTGCTGTCCGAGAGTCCCCGGCGCTTCGGTTCTTGGGCTGCGTCAGCTGCTTCAGCAGGTGGAGGTTGAGGCGCGAGTCCGATTTGGACTGCGACACCTCTGGCTCCGAACGAGAGAGCTCGGTGGAGATTGACTTCACGAGGCTGAGAAGAGGTTTTGGCCTGAGGGCCGAACTTTCTCTCAGCTCCAGCTCTGTGGAAAGCGACTTTACCAGACTGGCCAAGGGCCGATGAGTGGGCGAGGAAGGGCCCGGGGAGAGGAAGGCGGGGCTCGCGGCGGAGCAATTACCCAAAGAACCAGGAGACGAGGGTGAAAGCGGGACATGGAACGCTTGGGACTGCAATCCTTTGTCATCGTCACCGCAGATGTGCTTCTGACTCGAATGAGACACCGAGGCGTAGTACTCATCGTGATCCAGCGAGAAGATGAGCTCACTCTCATCCAGGCTGCTCCATTCTCCCTCCGTTCCTGTCAGCTGGATAACAATCCCTCGGGGGAGATGCCGCTTTGTCCCAAGCGAGTTTGGGACAACATCTGGGCTGCGGGCATCCGAGTGAGGTCCGCCGCCTCCTCTTGCATCCTTCTCACATCCTTGCGCCCAATTGTTTCCGCTCTCTGCCATTTCGTGACTACATCACACGGCCGAGGCACCTAAGAGTCACTGAAAGAGAAGGATTGTGATTGAACCCCTGAGGCAAAACAAATAAAAGCAGACAAGGAATAACAGGAGGCATGCATTCTATGCTTCTGCTTCATTTGGATGAAAAACTGCTCGCATCCTGCCAATTAGGTATTAGTGTGTGACCATGACGTGCGCCCTGGAATGTGAATATCGCCTTGTACGCTTGAGTCGAGCGAGTGAATCGTTGCCAATTCAGCGCCTCTCCCAAAGCTGTTGCTCCACATCTGAGTGTGTTTTGGAGACAGGCAAAAATAGACCAGACAAGCTCTCAAGCCCGAATGCTGAATAAATAAGAGCAGCTTGGATATCATATCTTTTGGGGGGTTTGATTAGATGTGAGGTTTGTGCATGCATTGGTGACATCGCCAGACGCACATTATTTGGACAGGGACACCGACAGAAACTGAAAATGGACCGACTTTCATTATCCACTAGAATAAGGACACAATTGAGAGGTTGTGCATTATTAAGAAACTACCTCTGATGTCTTTTAGACTTTGTTATGTAACCAAGGGTTGAAAAGTGCAAGCTGCGAAGAACACAGAAGAACGAAATCAGTCATCCTCATACAACCCCAAGAGGCTCTAATCAGTATTGCCAAATAGGCTGAACTTGGACTTTCATTTTCATAGCCTTGCTCTTCATACGGGTTAAAACCTTCTTCGGACCAATCAGATTTATGTAACAATATTACAGGTCTGTGTGGCACGATCTCAACCAATTCCACAGCAGATGGTGGTTTGTGACTAATCTGTTCGCACCCAAAATGCACGGCGGAGAGATAAAACCTCACAGAGTCACACATGCAGACATTAGTCCTTCATTATAGATTTTCACACGGGGTGGGAGGTGTTGGGGGGCACCAGACGGATTCTGCGGTGTTCACATTTCTTGTGATGGGCATGCTAAGAACGGCAAGACTATCTGATTGGTAGTTCACCTTTCGTGGATTCCGGTGACATTTTATTCAGGGATTTACGGGCCGCAGAAGACAAATTTGTCTGATGTTTCAGTATAGCACCAATCAATTTAGCGATTAGCTGAAAAAAGTTAGCATACGAATGAATTTGATGCTACGAAGTCACTGACAAATTAGCATGATGCTAGTTATCGTTAGCCTCTAGTCCAAAGCTGCTCAAACCGATTTAAGGGGACATTAATAAGTAAGCAACATAAACCTAAATAGATGTCAACAGATTGTGAACAGATTTTTGTTGTTCTTATTATAAATACACACCGCCATAGTCTCAATCACAATAACCACGACCGCCATTTGAGTCAATAAGGTAAAGTTGAGGTTCATCTCATCAGACAGTCACAATCTCCGATTAACATGAATTCAGGGTTTAGCTGTGAAATCTGACAAATCACACTGGCATGGCTTATAGATAAGCCAACATTTGGCAGTGTGGTTTTCCAAGCTAGCTCATCTCATGCTTACGTTGGGACAGACTTTGCGCGGGGCAAGGGAGGTCACGAAACGGTTTGATGATGGATCGAGTTTGAGACGTTGGTTCGTTTAATTTGTTGTGCACTCATAATCAGTTCTCAATACAAAACAAATACATCAAATGGCATTTGGAATGAAAATAGCCTTAAAAGCGCTTTTTTTTTCCCTTTTGAAAACTTAGTTGAGAACGAAAAGGACACAAACAAAGGAACGACTACATCAACATCAACACATATTCTGAAACAATTATTAAAAAACTGTGCTTGTGATATTGGCGTCAGGAAATAATGTGTAGTTCACTTTTTTGTAGATTTTTTGATGTGGAAAATGGTCAACATCAAAGGAAAATGTAGTTAAAAATATATATATTTATTTGTAATGTTTTGACCAACAGACAGGCATCTGCATTGGATAAAGTACAACAAACCTGGGGGGATGTTAAAAGTGAATTTGCCAAGAATTCCCTGCAATTTGAAATTTAAACTTAAACCGGGATGACAGCCATGAACTAGAAATTCACATAATAACCCTTCAAATTGAGAAGTCATCATGCATTACATGTGCAAAATAATTTGGTGTAGTGCCTCGATTCAAAGCTCTCATGACATAAGTTGCTGCGAACGACAACAATATGCAAAAACAAACAAACAAAAAAAGATTAAATCTTACTGAGTCGACCATTCGGCCTCAACTCTGGATTATATTGCACTTGTTTGCTGTGCTGAGAGATGATCTGCAAAACAAACACATGCAGGAAGATGCACGGAGTTTACTCACCCGCGGTGGGATCAACGGGACGGCCACAATGGTCTTCAGATAAGTCCATCTTTCCATTTGCGTGTGCAAGGACAGCAGCGGGGTAAGGAGGAGCCTGCGTGAACACACTCTCCTCCACCATCTCTCTCGGTCTCGTTCTCATGCACTCTGACACACACACACACACACACACACCTCCTCTTTAAGCCAACGTGCCTGAATCCAGATGTGTCATGCGCTGCCGAGAATCGCAGCTCACCAACTGATTATGAAAAAGCGTGGCCGCTTGGCATGATAATCCAGATTTAGAGTCGGGCAGCTCCATCAGACGCGCTCAAACAAACTCACCCATCTGATGTACACGTATCGGCTTCTCTCTCAGAAGTCATGAAGTGATACTGTTCCACTGCCTATCCCACATAACTTCGGGGGACTAGTCATCCATCGCATGGCACATAAAGACAAACAAGCACACACTCCCAAAATATTATTTAACATTCACGTTAATTGACTCCAAATTGGTGTGAATTTACATGCGAATAATTGCTTGTCTATTCCTTGCGAATGGCTGTCAACTGATTTCTTCTTTGCCTTGTGTCAGTGGTTGTCAAACTGTTTTTCCATCGGGTCAATTGGTGGAGACCAGGTTTCATTGAAAACATGGTGAAGCAGCCTTTGGGTGTTATGCTGCATGGAAATGGAATAAGCCGCCAACAGAAAGTGAAGTCAGCCCCAAGTCACTCACGTCTGAAGAATCCACTAGTTCCCCAATTAAGATTTGTCATTTTATACGAGCTCATGTTACAAATACTTCTCATCAAATTTGCTTGTGTCAGTTGTCGCTCGACTTGAATCGCTCTGTTACTGAAGAATCTAACCCAGTACTATATTTAGAGCACAGCTTGGAAAAACAAATCAAGCATATCTCAACGGCATGTGGTCATGTGATAATTGCTGTGGGATTACTTCAGGTTGGTGACGCAATAATGTGTGTAACTCAAAAGCATGAAGCATGCAGGGGAGTGAGTGACTGCAGCTGACGTATGCATGCTGGCCACCCTCTAATTACACCAACACACACACACGCAGAGACACACATACCTTGCCATCTGTTGTCATCTGTTCAAAAATAGCCCTACCAGAAGCTTCCTAAGTGAGTGAAAGCTCAGCTGAGTGCTGGTGTTGCTGAACTTTTGTCTCCAGAATGACCACAAGCCACTAAAAGTCTGTTGACTTTCGCGTTTTTCATTAAGGGGACAATGCGCCTCTGCTGCCTGGCTCAAGTTGAAAGTCGCTTCCATTCTGAGAATTAGAGTGAAGGCGTACGTAACAAGAGATGGAAGCTTTACTGGACCACTTTATGGAATTCCACCCGGTTCACGGCTCCAACGTGCAACTGGACTACTCAGCGACCCAGGCCACACGGGTGGAAAGCTTTGCTAACGGAGTGTGTTTCAGCAAACATCCGTTAAAACCCGGGGAGATTTTCCTCATCGAGATTGAAGACAAGGAGCTGGGCTGGTGCGGCCACCTCCGGATCGGCCTGACCGCCAGGGACCCCAGAGGCTTGCAGGTGGTTCCGGAATACTCCATCCCGGATCTGACGGATCTGGGCGACAGCTGGGTGTTCGCTATCACTCGCAACCACAACAAGGTTACAGAGGAGGTCGATGCGGGGGAAGGTGGCCACCAACCTCCAGAGGAACCAGCCGGGGGTCAAAGACTGGGTCGAGGGGAGGCTGAAAATAACGGCGACGCCACCTGCAAACCAAAAACATTTTTCACAGACTCTCATTTGCAGATCGAGAATGTTCTGATCCCCAGAGACAAGCTGGTCGGCCGCAGCCGGCCTGGGCGCTTCAGCCACATTCTGGATGACTTGTACAAAACCAACACTTTGCCTCCGACTGCCAGACGCAGCCGGATTGGAGTTTTGTACGTAGCGAAAGGGCCCGGTCGAGGTGACATGCATATCGTCATCAATGGGGAGGACATGGGTGCTTCCGCCAAAGGCATACCGACGAAAGAGCCTCTTTATGCCGTCGTGGATGTATTTGCTGCTACTAAGTGTGTCAGGATTGTGCAGGTGGAGTATGGATGTGAGTATCAACCCGGCGTGGGATGTCAGATTTTTGTCATTTTATCCTAATCAGTACTTTCTTAAATTGTCTACTTTTCAGTCTCGTCCTTGCAGACGCTGTGCAGGAAGTCCATCCAAAAGTATGTTGTCCACAGAATGGCCATTGACTGGCTGGAGCTACCAGAGGCACTCAAGCACTTCTGCAAGTACGAGTGAGAACTGAAAATTCTTAACGGCAGGAGCCGTCGAATAGTTTTCTGATTTACGATGACGGTGTGAACTGAACTGGGATTGTTTATCGTCAACCTGCTTGATGGTGAAGCACCGATGTGAGCAGGATTTGGAAACTCGTCAAAAGAAACTGCACACGTTATCGACCATGCTGCAACCCCTCCCCCCCAAAAAAAACCCCCACATAAATCCCACAAGGTGCCATGATACCTGCAAAGCAAAAAAAAAAGAGAGAGAGATTACCTAAACTGAAATAAAGATAAAACATGTTGTGTTTGGTGTCATGACAAATGTTCATTTTAAACTACGCTTTCAACAAATCTACCATATTTTTGAATCAATTCACCAGCTGATAAGTAAATTGCACTGGCCTTTCGTCTCCTCTTGGAGCGATTTACCTTATGTATCATCTTCATTTTGCCTGACACTTCACATGTTTCAGCAATAAAGAAGAACGCCTTAATCATCATTCAAACCATGCCCTAGAAATTTTATAGCTATAGTTCACAATGGGGTAAAACTGCACTGCATAATAGTGAGTGCTAATATTATGGAGCGTAACAAAATAACAATTTGTGCTATTCTACACTATTGAAAAAGGACAATAAAACCGAATGTTATTACAGTATTTGCAATTTTATAGTTATTTCCCTTTCAATTTTTAACGGAGAGGACGCGTTCACGTTGTCAAACAGTGCCATCTAGCGTCGGAAAAACTAATTGCAGGGGGGAGGAGTTCCCGTTAAATCCCACGAGAGGAGCAGAAACGGGATGCGACAGTTTATATCTATTCTACAGACCGTCTTTCTATTATTTGGAATCAATTTGATCTGGTGCACAACAGCAGCATGTCTTTCTGTCGTTTTTTTGGCGGAGAGACCTACAAGGATCATTTTAAACCAGGTAAACCCGCAGTGTTACACGATGGATGAACTGAGATGTGACGTAACCAGCCTTCAGTGTAGATTACTGCAGGTGCAGATAATATTTTAGACTTGTATTTTCTCCTACCGAATACTGTCATGTATTTAATCACTCATCCCCGTTGTACTGAATAACTGGGTGACAAAAAAATATTACTTTTACACAACGTTCATTGGGTGTGACCTGGGCAGCATGATGACCTCGTTTGCATATTTGCCTCAAAATTTTAAGGTTCTGGGATTGAGTCTCGGCTGCGGCTTTCCTGTGTGCAGTTTCCACATTAAAAAAAAAAAAAGACCAAAAAAACCGCATGTTAGCATGTTTGGTTCATTGAAGTAATTAAGTGTGAATGTGATTGTGAATGGTTGGTTGTCTATGTATCTTTCCTGCTATGTTTTTTTTCAAAGTCACGTTTTCCACAGGTATGTACGTGTGCTCTAACTGTAACCATCCACTGTTCTCAAGTCGGTCCAAGTTCGCCCACTCATCCCCATGGCCCGCTTTCACCGAGACCATCAGAGAGGACAGCGTGACCAAATTGATGGAGAGCCTCACAGCTTTTAAGGTCAGCACGGCTTCAACGGCCTGAGTATGGAGTGAAAATTTATCATCGTGTGTGTGCTATTTGTAGGTTCTGTGTGGCAAGTGCGGCAACGGGCTGGGTCACGAGTTTGTAAACGACGGCCCGCAGGAGGGGGTGTCCCGATTTTGAATATTCAGCCACTCTCTCAAGTTTGTCCCGAACAAAGGTGAGAAAAGTGCAGCCATTCAAAGCCATGTCGAATCGAATCATGACTCTCAGCTATTGACATCTAAGGATAACTGCTGTTGGTAATCATTGAGTGGACTGTCAACCAGTCCAGGTGGTACACCGCCTTTTGTCCAAAAACTGCTGGGATAGACTGCAGCTCACCTGCAGCCCCTAATAAGCACAAAATGGATGTGGACGGTGTTTTTATCATTACCATGGACAAAAAAAATTGCTAATGCCGCTAAATGTTTTTTTTTCTATCTTGGAAGTTGCATTTTTGAGGATGTCTCTGTATTCTCTTGACCGGAGTTGACACAGGTGGATGTCTCTTTTTTCTTCTTCCCAGGCAAGGACAAGCACTAAAGAGCGAGTTTTCTGACTGGTGTACCCATCCTGTATGAGCATGTGATGCGGCCAGGATAAAGTCCCGAGAAGGACATCCTGTCTGCTGAAGTATCTCAGACCAGCCAGCGACTTGCGGCATGGATGGAACACGTGCCCATCTTTTTTTATTTTAAAAATTGCTTTCATACTTAAATAACTCATATTTAAATAAGACTCCCAACTTTGAGGGACGCGAAAAGTCTATGTTGCATAGGAGAGAAGTAAAAGGTTTAAATTTGAGCATTTTGTATGTTCATGTACTTTTGTAATAAATTTATTCAGTGGTAAAGACGCTTCATGGACACCCCCTACTACTACAGGCATGCTTATATGATGTCATAAGAAGTACAAACCATTAATAAACCACAGGTGCAAGTGAATTTGCTGTTTGACAATTGTCCTCTAGAGGGAGCCACCCCACTCCTTACGTCACCTTCAGTGGCTTTAGGCTAACAGTCCAGTTTGTGCGCCCAAGTGAATGTGATTCTACGCTGTGTGTGCTTGTATGCAACGCACTACTTACACACTTCATCTGCCGTCCATGTTTTTGTGATCGAATGCAAACGTCGGTTGCATGAGTGGCGCTTTCTGGCTCAGCTGCAGGCCGCATTCCTTGCGGTGGTGGCTTGGCAATGACACTGAGGTTTTTGAGGAGTAGCCGGGTCGCCTGGTTAGAGAGTAAAAGGCTGTCATTATACAGGCAACGCACATACAGTCAGAGAAGAGTGTTTGGCAGACAACAACACATGGCTGTATTCTTGGATATGGCACGGAAGAGCCGCCGCTTTGAAGTTTTGTTGATGTATTCACTGGTGTCACGCTTTCTCACGCAGTCACTAACCGCCTTGTTTTAAGCGATGTCGTTCGTCTTGAAATGCACCGTTAGTCAAAGCGGGCGCTGCGCTCGCACAAACTAGAACTTCAATGAGTGTGTACATTAGAGTCAGCGGGGCAAGGTATTGCAAAGACTTACAGCGTCGGTGTGGCTCGTCGAGTCCACTGGTGGGTTTACTGTAGTTTGACATGGTCGGTTTGTGGCAGTGTAACTGGAAATACATTCTCAAGCCATTTACCATGTCGTTGAGAGCCAAACATCAACGTTGTGTAGGAAGGCCTCACCGGTGTTTTCAAAAGACGGTTTCATGTTTGACTTTCATGCTATTAGTGTTATGGGTTGTACTGTAGTACAGGAGTGTCAAACTCATTTTGGGACCGTTATGATCATGGCGCTGTAAAATTAGTGTTTTTACACAACAAATGAATAGATTGCTAGTTTTGAAATCAGTCAATTCGATTGAAATAGTTTGTTTAAGTGAGGGTAAACAGGACACATGACAATTTGACATTTTGCTGCAGATTTTAACAAGTTGACACACATGATTTGCTTTCGCGGGCCACATAAAATAACCTGGCGGGCCGGATCTGGCCCCCGGGCCTTGAGTTTGACACATGAGCTGCAGTATATTGCATTATAATGCCTACTTCCATTAATTTAGCCTTCCAATATTAATAAACATGGCGGATCCAACTTTTATCTAGATCTGCATCAAAATGAAATATTTTGTGCTTGGATTGTAACCCACTGACACACGAAATGAAAAACCGAAACCACTTTTCTAGAAATTTGTCTCTATCAAATTCAGAGCGAAAAATAAAAATAAAAAATACATTTGTCATATGCATTTTGTAAGCATTTTGTAAGCTACAGATCACATGAGATGATTACTCGCAATTATGTCATTAGTCAGTGCCTCCAAGCCAAAAGCAGGTGTTGTGAGTGACATCATTCTTATTATAGCGCTCCAGGCCAGATTGCGGTGCCAACATACACACGCACGCATGCACAACCATTTTGTTTTGAGACAGTGCAGCGATTGTTGAAATGGAATGACATTTTTGTGGTTTCCCATCTAACAGACGAAAAAAAAAGACATCCGCGTAGTTCGAGACTAAATCTGGTTTGGTTGTAATGTGTTCATTCCAGCCTACGAAAGAAAATCATTCGACGACGTATTATCTTATTAGTCCATTTGTGGTTTGATTTCATCCACCTTTCGTAACATAGTGAAACTTCCCAGAATGCACCAGTGACTCGGCCCGGACTTGTTCCCAGACGACGAAGATTTATGTAATTTAGCGGTGAAATAACACGGGTGCTGGCAACTTTGTGAACATGTGTGCGCGTGTGTTAGATAGATAGACGGAGAGATAGACAGACAGACAGACAGTTCATAAATTGCATTGGGTATCCTTAACAAATAATTTAAAAAAAATTGGGGGCAATCAATGTATAGTAAATTTCTGTATTCAGCATTTTGCTTACTGACTGGCAAATAAATCAATACATCTATAATGCGCAAACTAAAATCATCTTTCTGTGTAGTATTTACATTTGGTGCCTTGCATATGCTTGGAAGGCGTCGTCGATTTTTACCTAATCCACAAGAGAGGTTGCCCCCAAAAATCTGTGGCTGGGATTTGCAACAGCTGAACCGCGAAGACGCGGGGTCCACTAAATTTTCAAACTGGGTGAAGAAGATCAACCAGAAATGTGGTCAGATTGATACGCTCAAATCCACACGATCCATCCATCTATTTTCGATACCGCTTATCCTCATTACGTAAATGGTAAACAGGCCGATATAGTTGTTTCGCTAATGCATTTGACGTGTTTTCATTTGAAAGCACAACTGGCAGCAAAACAATCAAACGTCTGCTCGGATTTCTAATCCGAGACCTCGCTTGTAGAACAATGGAGGAGTTGTCTGAAAAGTGCTTAAGTGACATCATTCATCCTTCCCCGTGGGTTGACAAATTAGCGGTGCAAAAAGTTCAAACCTAACCGTTCACAACCCGCAGGCGGCTACGTAGCCAACATGACGAGCGTCACTTAGCATCTGGGCTAAATTACGGCTAAATCCTCTGGACACGGAGCAAAGCTCAGCCATCCGTCTTGCAAGTTTTGGCATATGGGGGAGGGGGCGGGGCCTGGAGGCCACAGCACCCCAGCATGCTACACACCGGACCCAGGGAAGCTTCCCCTCAGTGGGTCACCGCACATCCAATACACCCGCGCAGTTGCAGAGCATTGAGCTGCCGCTCAATATGTCTGCGAGCAAGACTGCACGGACAGCAAAGTATCGACGCCTTTTCACCCCTTCTCGGGATTTGACTTCGAAAGCCAACAGGGAGCTACTGACGTATTGCTTTTTGGCGTCTACGCTTCACAATGGTGGACTATAAATAGGAATCCCCGGAGACGCCATTTCGCTCTGATGCCGATAAAAATGCACGTCAGACTGCATTCCTTTTGGACCATACACAAGTTATTGTTCATTTTCAATTGTCTTATTTATATTGCATAATACTCAATTGATCCTTTCTGAGAGCTATTCTGTTGAAATCATTTTATTGAGGTTAGAGTTGAGGTTGAAGTTAAAATCTAGAGTTAGCTAAACAGCATTCAAATGTAGAAAGTTTAGCCTTGACCAAAACTATGGCCCAAATGAAGTCTTAATAAATGGTGTTGTTCATCCCAAACTTGAAAAAAAATATGTGCTCTCCGGAAAATATTTCAAAAGTTACTTGCATAAAGCTTCAAAGTCAGCCATCTTGTCACTTCAAAAGGTGACTTATCAAGAAATGGTGCCAAAGCATCCGACTGCGTGAGAGCTGGGAAGGATTCAAAGTGACATTTTGGGAACGATCGTTTTCTGATGTTCATACTTCCAAATGGTGTTATGCAGATGAGGAGAAGAGAGGAAATTTGCAATGCTGTAGTTAAAAGTGCCGCGGTGCAGATGCACAGCATTAATTTCGAATATTTTGGTTCCTTCCCATTAATCCATTTTGTACAGCGAGGTATGTGCTCACCACACCGTCACCATGCTGCCTATTTTGGTTAACCTATTTAACCGAATAAGGGTTTTATAGCATGGAAAAATAAAACATTACTTGAAACAAGAAAAAAAAATCCCCATTTGGGGGGGCCATAACGTGCTTTGCCAATTTTTGCAAGTGTGTGCATTCTCGGGGTCCCAAATATGACCCCGCCAACAAACCACCAAGCCGCCCACTGCATGTAAATTGGGAAAAAAATTGCACCCGACACTCGTTTCCCCGATTAGCATGAAATCGGTGACGCACCGGTGTGCTAATCTATGTTGAAGTCAACTGAGGAGCTTCGTTTAGATAAAAGTAGTGCTCTTACCACCATCTAGTGGCACCTATAGGCATTTCTAACCCCCCCTTTTTTTTCTAACGTGGGTTAGCTTGTCCACTGTAGTAACCGCTGTCCCTGAACGGGTTAATATTACAAACGGAGCATGTGAATGAAGGTTTAGGGGTATTTTTGTCATCTGGGTGGGCTGGCATGACTTCTAGAAATATGAGTTGACATATAGTTTGCACCACACGTTTTAAAGCAGCTTGTCGAGCAGCTTTAGGTCGAAGCCCATCCTCGGCTGCAGCAACATCTGCCCAATCCTGTCCCGTGTATGACTTGAGTCAACATGGATGCCTCCCGACAGCGCTCGTGGTGACTGCTCGTAAACACGATCCCGGAGCGCTGTCTAACCGCGTTATCTTCAGTCCCGACACACAATAAGAGCCGACCTCAGCGACTCGCTTCAAAGCCGCTGAGCTCATTGAGGCGCTGCGACACACTCCGCAAAACTATTTAATCAGGAGCTTTTCGACTGCGACAGACGCGCGACCCGTGATATGCCGTGACAGCCTGCGTGTGTGTTTCATGAGGTTAGACGAGGTTCGCCGTGTTTGTTTAGACTACCTGTCGTTCCTTCAGAGACTCACTGATGTATTTTTTTTTTTTTTAAGGGCTCATTCATCTCTGCATCTTAAATAGTCCAGTAATGGAGAGCGGCGTCGCCTAGCCTACTTTGCGTTGAACGAAAATTATACCACGAGCATCAGTCTTTATTTTGGCCTTGGGCTCCGTCTAACCCGCTCTTTATATTTACTGCTTTGCTTCGCTTGTGATATATCGTGCTCCTTCGGCAGGATTTCGTAGCAGCGAGAATGGCCGAGAATGATTATAGAGCAGTTTTTATTGCATGAATGACATCACGAGCGTAGATCATGGAATCGAAGGGTTATACTGGGCTCGGTAAATCGCATAGTAGCATCGTCCAAGAGTCTTGGTGAAAGGTTTGGATTTGGCGCAGAGGAAAATGCAAGGCCAGAGAAGGAAAGTCAACATTTTGGAACACACGCACATAGTCACACATATAGATCCAGCATAGACGAGTCATATAACTTTGTCACCGATTGGGAGATTTTCTTAAGCGTTGCAAAACGATCTGTGGGTATAACCGCGACACTGAGCGCGGTGACTAGGGCTTGTTCTTCCCGGTAAGCTTCTCCACCCTCGCCATATCTTTCTATGCGTGTTTTGTGGACATGAAGGAGCAACAAAGAAGCCACCCCTGAAAGCCTATCGCAAAAAGACAGCAGATGTGAGGAGATAAAATGTGTTTTGTTGCGTCTACCGGGCCCACCTGTCATGAGGTCGCTTTTGCTCCCTGTACCGCTGCTCCGTGATCTTCCTCCGGATCCTGATTGGTCGGCATTCCTTCAACACAAATCAGCAGCGAGAAATAACTGAAAACTATTTCAATAAATCTGAAATGTGCAGTATTTTACAAGTTTTAAAAAAAACCACAGAATGTCGCTGTTATGGAAGAATATCAACCATATCTCAGGGTGGCCTGCTAGCCACGAGCTAGTAAGGCGCCCACTGATGGGATTCCTGACACGCTCTTGATTGTTTTGTCATTGATGTGGGCTAACGTCAAGCAGGCTCTGCACCCCCCCACCCCCAAACCACCTTTCATCTCTGCTCCCTAAGCAACTCCCTGTGTTGCCTGCTCTGCTGCGGCGGGGGCCCTCATCTGAAATGGATTCGTTCCACTGCTGCTTTTTTTTTTTCCTTCTCCAAAACAACCGAGCAAGATATGTAAATAAATTAGGATAAAAACGTACGATTTCCCCCCCTTTTTATCTCAGATCGCCACTGTTGTAAGTTTCCATTTGGGCAAATGCTCCCGATTCACTAAAATGGACTCGCGGTAAACGGGGTTGCAGGCCACCTGTTGCTCTGGCACGCACTTTCCACGCTTGCAAATGTGTTTTTGTGGACGGAGCTCCTTTTAATGAAACTGGAGATTTCGCTCGACCCCGTCATTAAACTAAAAAATGCCAAAAATGCACCAGCGATGGATAAGCGCGGATGCCGCTTTCACCTTCCCCTCCCCTCCCCTCTGTTATGACTTTGGTAAACACATTTGCCACAGAATAGTTTGACAGTCCTGTGCAGGCATGCTTGGCACGCTTTCTTTCAGTCGAAAGATGTTCCGAAGTCGCAAGCTCTTAGGCCACACCCATGCAGTAATGCACGGTGTCGACGTGCCCTATATTTACCCGGCTCGCCGCAGAACTCTGCCCTGCAGTTACGGCGTAGAGTGTGTGGCCTTGCAGCTGGCCTTCACGCAGCATACGGCGTCTATATACACCCCCCCAGAACCTCCTTCCGCCTCTTGTGCATAGATATTGTTCTGAAATTACCATCCGAGGAGAAATGTTTTCCTGATGGCATCCCGGGTGTGAAATGCGGTCGCGGCGGTTATATATCACAGAAAAGTGTTATTGTTTTCTCTCCTCAAGGCCAATTATGCCGACAGCAGAAGTAATTTATTGTTACAAAGTAGAATACAAAAAAAAAAAGGCCAAATGACCTCGACACACGCCACCTCTATTTTCGAAATCTTACGTTAATGCACACTACCAAACAGAACGGTGATGAAAATGTAAGACAACCTTCATACAACTAATAATAAAACCAATCCCAGTCATGCTAAATGGATTCTGGTTCTTTTTCATCTCCGTTTGGAACTATCCACTGATAAAAGAGTAGTTTCATTTGAAAAACATTCACAATTTTCACATCCCTGAAATATCACCATTATTTCCCCAACCGCTTAGCTAATGGCTTGGGTTTGTACCCATCAACCCCGACAACCAGGGTGACTTTAATTAAATTTGTAAAAAAACATGCTAGCATTCATCCTCTAATCCTTGCTGACCTTTAATAATAATGAGGAGGGGGAGCGTGGTGACAAGCGTCCGGGACAAGTGTGTGTGTGTGTGTGTGTGTGTGTGTGTGTGTGTGTGTGTGTGTGTGTGTGTGTGTGTGTGTGTGTGTGCGTGCGTGTGTGCATTCCATGCAGGTGAGCTAACAGGCCATTTGAAGAGCAGCACTTCACGAGTACATCTGCTTTATTGTCTCCTCGGTGACTTTGCCATGCTCACTTTTTAACCCCGTTTGAAACAAACGGCGCAGTTCACTTCAATTGTGTTTTCCCATCGTTAAATTGTTGCCGAAATAACAAAGCGGCCCAACCGGTTTTGGGACCCTGCTATTAAATGGGAAGTCAAGTCAGAACTTTTCTTGATAATAATTTGTTTGACGCAGCCCTGTTCATCTAAGATCGGTATATTGATTAAAATTGCGATTTTGCAAAGTGAATGAAGCGGCAAAATCCACCTGTTTTCTGCCCAAATCACTTCAACATAGTTCAGTGACACCAAGATGCCACTTCAACATAAAATATTTCTCTTGACAAGATGTCAGAAGATAGATGCAAAAGCACTACTTTTGTCTAAATGAAACTACTCAGCTCAATTCCCCATAGTGCCTTGCCAACAAGATGCCACAAGATGGCGGCAAAGCACTACTGTCTTTTTGCACTAAATGAACCTCCTTAATTCACTTCAACAACGCTTATCGACAGCAAGATGCCACATGATGGTGGAACCGAACTGTCCTGCTTAGCGGAAATGTAGATAAGACATGAAAGTAGGTCGATCCACTTTGCACTTCACAAAACATCATCTATTTTTATTTTGTGTGTACAGCGGGTGACGTTCAAGGGCCCGAGAATGACGGACGGCGTCTTTGAAGCATCCGCCGCTGGCCGTCAAAAGGGAATTTTGCGAGGATTACAGAGCGCAAATGCGCATGCTGCGCTTTGTACAGCTGTCTGCTTTCCCACAACCGCATACCTGACGCAGGTGGACGGGCATTCAGCACAGAGGATGTTGCTCATGGTTGCAGGTGTGTTTACAGTTTGTGCGTGTGTGGTTGAGGGTGTGTGTTTGTCTCGGGGGGGGGGGAGTTCCCGTTTCGTGCCACTCAGCATTACATTTTTACTGTACACGTGACTGATACGTGCACAAATCATATTTTGACACATGCTGACGTTTTTGTTTTTTTTAATGATTCCAACAAGGACAAGCTGCGCTAAAAACAACTTTAGAAAGTACGACACCAGTGACAAGATATTGCACCGCTTACAAGAGTTACACAAAAAGTATGTTCCATTCAGGTGCATGTCAGATGTGTTCTAACAAGCCACAATTGGAGTCATATCAGCATTTTATTTTCATCGTTTTTTTTTTCTTTCTTTTTTTTAACGTGGCAATGTGTGCGTCGCCAAAGAGAATGAGTTTTTTGGGGGGGTTTGTTTGCTTTTAAAAAAGGACAAAAAAAGCTCACAAAATGAGGCGATACTGAAGTCGACGGGCTTTTCATTGGACTGCTTACAAAACACCAAACGCAAGTTCTTCTTTCCGCTAAGTGGAGACAGAAGTCGCGCATTAGCAGTTGTTCGCTGATGCTAGCTGCCAAACTCAGATTAAATAAATACCTTAACTGAATTTTATCACGTGGGTTAAGGCCTGAAAAAAAAAAAAACAACTTTGAAAATTGAAAATATAGGACGTTTATCATACACCAACAAAGTAGCATAGCGCCGATTGTTTCGGCAACATTGCATTTGATCAATATGAGAGTACGTGGCGACTACAGAAGGATAAATGATGTCGCCTCCGTTTAGGGACTCCAGGAAATTGACATGCTGCCAGGTTGGAGGCGGCCCGGGTCGATTGGGGCTGCCGGCGCCCCCTCCGGTGTGTCAACTATATGGATGTACTGTCATGCTGCAACTCACGTATGCTTGAAGTTGCCAATAATTTGTGATCCATCCCGAAACACAAATAGTTTGTTTTGCTACGGTGCCAATTAGCAGCATCAATGTCGGAATCATTGAAATCAACCATACACTCGAGGTTCAGTCATGTATAAGGACATGTAAAGCACAAAAATAAAACTAAAATAAAGGAAAGCTACTTAGCATCGGTAGATAGCTGGCAGATGGAATGGTGAATAGGAATAGGTCCAGAGAAATATTGTCACCTAGTGGCGCTCTATAGAAATTGGTGAAATCAAATGAGATGAATAAGATAAAAAGTCGACATGCCCATGTTCACACTTTTTGTGATATCAAAAAAATGACACCAAGATGAATCATTTCATTTTTTCCCCCGGCATTAACGTGGCTCATAACATGTCGAACTTAGTGATTAAAAAAAAAAAAAAAAAAAAAAAAAGAACTTGACTTAGCCTTTAATTAAGATGCCAATTTATTTTATGTATATTTTTAAATACACATATTAAAAAAAAACGTTGTGCACAAACACAACACGTTATTTCATTAAATAATAAGTAAGAAATTAAAATAAATTATTTTATATATGACACATTTTGCATACTGAGATATTTTCACTTTTTTTTTTTTGTCTTACTTCATGTCCTGGATAATTGGTCAATTTAAAACGTCAAACGTGGCCCATGAGCACAATACCGACATGCTTTTGAGTTCCATTCTTACTGGAAAGCATTTTTGGAGACTTTTATGATTCCAATGTCGGCTTTCGCAGTTTGCACTAAAGAGAAAGCAAGACAGAAAGCTGCTGGCGGTTTGGATCCCTTTAAGTTGCACGCTCGCACAGATTTAGGCGGAGAAAGGAGCTAAAACTGGGAGCACCTGTCTGTCCCAGAATGGCAAGAGTGCAAAGGTTATATTTGTCAAGGCAGGTGGCCACTAAAAAGTCACATAAATCGGACTAAAAAGTCAGATAATGCAACTTTGCAAGTGTGCGATGCGCCTCTGGTTGGATGTGATTCACCGGAAAAATGCCCCTGGGCTTTACTTTCTTGTGTTTCCCGTCACCCAGCTAACGACATTTCTGTTAAATTGCTTGCAAAACAGCGAACTGAAAGCGAGGAGGCGTCTGCTAATTATTTCGTGACTGACGATGGAAGGGCGTGCGTCTTTTTGGGCGAGGGCGTGGAAATGGCAGTCACTCGGGATGCGCTGATGAGTGTTTCCCCAACAGAGACAAGGGGTGGGAGGGTGGTGGTGGTGGGGGGGGGGGGGGGATTCGGACAGACCTCCAAACCCTTCCTGCGGATCACTCGGGTCGTCTTGAGGTGATCGTTCCTGAGAGGGAAGAAGCAGACAGAAATGGGGCGCTTCTTGACGCACGCTGCGCAACTTCGGCACCGCTTGCTCCCGCTCCGAGGGGAGATCTTCTTTTTTCGTCTTTCAAAACGTGCCTTTTAAAGAAAATACAAAACAAAACATAACTATGAAGACTCATGGGATGTAGTAAATGGAGAGCTGCGTTCAACTTCGGACACCTCAAGGTGCAGTCCAAGCTATCGGTCTTCTTGACCATGATCATCCTCTTCGTTTACCTCTTTTACTGCCTGAACGGATTCTGCGAGTACTTGCCCACACCCGTGTATGACCGACAGACTCATCACAAGGACAAAAATGTCCAAAACGACGCGCAAGAGACATCACCAAAGCAAGCCGCTGCGTCCTTTGCACGGGACCGGCTTCCATCGGACGTTGCGTATACTACAATTAATAATAGCATCTCCGTAGCGAATAACTTTGGGAGCAAAAAGTTTCCTCAGGCAATCATCATCGGGGTGAAGAAAGGAGGAACGAGGGCTCTCCTGGAGTTCTTGCGCATCCATCCGGACGTGAGGGCAGTCGGAGCCGAGCCTCACTTCTTTGACCGCTTCTACGATAAAGGGCTGGACTGGTACAGGTAAGATCACTTATGGCGCACCGAGTGGCAGAAGGGGGGGAAAACCCCCCCCCCCCCCAAAAAAAACCCAAAAACCACATCCAGATTCATGACTCTACAATAAGTAGCGTACTGGAGGCAACAACTGAGATAATTATTGCATTGGAGGAAAAAGCTATTCACTTTGAGGGGTTGTTTTTTTATTATCAAGAGTGATTTTGTTTGACCACTTAAATGCATTTATCGATGTTATTGTGAACTTACAATATATTTACATACTTATGTGTATTCTTGCTTAGATGGTAGCCATGTTTGAATATTGCTGTTGTCATAATTTATCAATACCTCTTTCGTCGACCTGCATTTGAATCGGTGACCACCCAAAATAAAGCCCTTTAATATATTGTTTAGGACAGGGGACTTTCATGAAACTGTATTGCACATCCAAATTCTACACACACACACACACACACACACACACACACACACGCACATACACCCACACCCACATACATACACACCCACCCACGTTTCCATGTGAAGGAGGAGGAAATCTACAC